>JAJOOF010005886.1:0-25031 GCA_029582545.1 Solanum lignicaule
TCTTTGAGACTTGAGAGGGTGAGTTGCCTATTTCTTTTTTTTAATTTCCGTTTTTTTTTAATTTTCTTTTTTCTTTCTCTTTCTTCTTATTTATCTATACAACTCATTGTTGAAGCTTTTCAATGGATGTTTGAAATAAAAATTATCAACAACAATACATTTAATGAATAAATATTTTTTCAATAAACTTATTTAGAACATATCTAACAAATTAATTTTATTTTTTTAAAAAAAACATACCCATTAATTAATTTTTTTTAAAGTGATGGATTCAAGAGTAACAAAATCAAAGTGAAGTAATTGTATATTTAAAAAATATTTTCAAACTTAATAAAAGAAACTAAAACAAAACAAATTCTTCTACATTTTGAAAGAAGGATCCTACATGTTTTCCTAAAATCCACGAAGAATCAAAATCAAAAACTCAAATTATAAATTAATCATGAAAATTTTAGAGGGAGAAATAATAAAGAATGGGGAAGAGAGAGAGGTTTCTCAAATTGGTCTTCTCATCCGCGATTATTTTGAGTTGTCGGCGGAATCTTCAAGGGATGAATTTGATCTCGAATGTTCATGACCCATTTAATGTGTATCTGAAATTGTCAAGGAAGAGAATCAAACGAAATGTAAAAAAATGTGAAAAATTATTGAATTAGTTGGATGAAAGATTTGATTAATTAGGATCGCTATCTTCTAGACTTTAGAGATTCGGAGTAGATGAAAGGTGAGTTGAATTTTTGTTTTTATAAAATGTTAGAGATATATAATTTTATTGAGGTAAAAAATGATGTGTAGTATAGTTAAGGTTGAAGAAATGATTGGGGAAGAAAGAAAGAGGAAGGAAGAAACTTTTTTTAAAAAAAAAATCATTAAATGGTGAAATACACGTGTTAAGTGCGTGAAGTTCACCACAAGACAGATGCCTGGTAATGCCATTTCAGGGAGGAAATAATTCCACTTTAAAATAGCTCAGGGGGGTAATAGGATCCCTATGAAGTATAAGTGTGTAATTGGAAATTCAGTTATAAATTGGGGGGTCATTTGGCCATTTTCTCAAAAAGTTTAAAGACAAAACGCTTTGAAAAAAAAAAATTGGAAAAAAGTTTTATTCAAACGCTGCTCGAACAGTGATTTACTTTCTTTTTTTTTTAAATCGACAAAATCGCTTCCGATGCAGTGATTTCTTTTGACAAATTTGTTGCTGTGACAGTGATTTTATGAAAAAAAAGTTTTTTTTTTTTTACAAAATCGCTGCTGTGGCAGCGATTTTGATATATTTTAACGTAACGAAGTAGACAGAGTTAATTTTCTCCGAAGGATATCGCTTTTTGCCCTTTTGGTTAAAAAATAAATTGATATGCTATTTATGTTTTTTGGAGGAAAATTTTTTACCCTTTTAGCTTCAAATTCTTAATAATTTACTTAGAAAGTCACTCAACATTCTTCTATCACAAATTATTATAAATAAAAATTGGTATACCCAAATCATAAAATAAAAAAATAAAATTGCCTACAAAAGTTCTAAACATTCTTTAATTGCTTTAATTAGTCTTACAATCCATTCCCATATGCCAATAATCTCTACACTTTTACCACAAAAATTTGTCCAAACATTTTGGACAAGTTCTAATTGAAAATCCCCTCTTGTCATCTATCAAATAACCCTCACAATCCATATAAGGACACTCAATAATGTCACAAGAAAACAAAGCTTCAGCTTCATGAACCGTATCCATCCATTGATTCATAAATTCAGATGGCACAAAATATTCATTGATCAAAATTTGCTCTTTGCAATCGGATACTGGACACTTTACTTGCGTTAGAGTTTCTTTGATCCTTTCGCGCACATAATTAACGATGCATTCTTCACAACAAATATGCCTACACGGGCCTTGCTTTATGGTATCGTTGTTTACTGGTTTTGGTTCGATGCATATAGTACAAAAAACGCATAAGGGTTCACCTCATTTATACTTGTTGTTACAGCGGTAGATTCTTCCGTTAGTTTCAACAAAACTACACGAATAGTCAATGCCCTTTCTTCTTAACGTCGTTAGGGTAAACCATCTCTTTTTGTTGTTAAAAGCTATATTTTCGTAAGGTGTAGTTTGATGTATATATATAGAGAAAATTTTAAATATTTTTTACTTTCCTTTACCTTGTCTATTTTGGCTTCCTTAATAAAATTAAGGTTTGACGGTTTTTTATTTAGGCATTTGTTGACACCCAATTTTGACCCTCCACGATAGAAATTAAATTTTGAGCTTCTCTAGTTTACAACGATTTAGAAGAATTAATTTTATAAAAATTAAAATAATTTGCGAGTTATCTTAAATAGTTTGTCATTTTTATAAATTTTAAATAATATATATGTTTTATATAATTATACTTTAATTAGTACATTTTATGAATATTCGAAAATAGTCTCAAAAATATATTTTTTTCTCTTAATTAAATATTTGGTTAGTTAATTTTAGTTATATAATAGTTCATATTTTTAAATTATTTAGTTTATAATCAAATTAATTATTTTATTTCGTTAAGATTAAAGAGCTCGTAACTTAATTATGTTAGTTTGTCTTATTTAAATTGATAGCCGAACTTACCCCAATTAATTCAATTTGGCTACATCTCTAATCCCCGATTGGCTATGATTTAAATCATATGGCAAAGGCTTAAGTTAATTCCCACCAATCTAATTTTGGACTTGCATTTTGCATTTTTAGCAAACTTCCAGCAGCCCTTTTTCCCACTGTTCCAGCCCATTTTCCCCACTGTTCCAGCCCATTCCAATCTTCCCAACAACACTTAAGACAGCCCAATAACCCATCCCCTTTTCCCTTTTAATCCCACACCAACACATCAGCAGCTACAACGCACAGCAACAACAACCAACCCACCCCTACGCTTTCTTCCTCCTGCGTACAACCCAGAAAATGCAGCAAATCAAACGAGATCCAGCCAAAATCGCTGCAACAGCAGCAAAAAGGCACTCGCAGCAGGCACGCGGCTTGTCCCCATTTCCTATTTCGGAATGGGGTGGAATTTTTAGGAAAAAAAGTGTCTAGCTTAAATGGTGAAAGGAATTTTGGGAGTTCGATTTTTGAATTAGGCGTTTTCTGTCCTGATTTCACTCGTTTTCCCTCCATTCAATCTACCCTAATTTCCCTTCCATATATAGTTGCTCATTCACTATTTGGTGGGGGGGTGAAAAAAAATAAAAAAATGAATGAAGGATATTCTTTAGTTGGATTTTATTGAGCAAAAACACGAAGGAGAGCTGAAGCAAAAATACTTTAATACACACTAAATACACTTTGTAAGGAGAGGAGATAATAGCTTCGGTATTTGGGTTTAAGTTTCTGTCCAAATCTCTGTTAGGGTGTTTGTGTTCGAGTTCTCATGGTGAAGGTCGTCGCCCTGCTCGTTGTTTCCAGTCGCTGCACAATAAGAGGTAATTCCTACCTTTATCTATGTTCCCCTGGTTTGTTCCTTTGAATAAACTCTTGTTCTGTTGAGTTAGTTTTCTTAATTGTTTGCTCACTAGTTTGCTTAGTTCTGTTCAACTTGGACATATCTGTTCATTGCGACTTTATTTTAATGTCGACTATTCGTATATGAATGTGACAAGAAGAGAGGTTATGGTTTCGGTAGTCTGCCGTTATTTTCTCTTTATTATTGCAAATCTTGGGCTAATGATACTTGTCATGCTTGACAAAATACGGCTAGTTTGTTTTCTTTAACCAAAATGGTTGTTTTTGTCTTGCTCAAATTTTGAGGACTTACTTGATTTCAACCAAGTCGCTGTTATATTCCCTGTATCTCATAAAAAATGTTAAAAATTTTGGTCTAACTAATCTTTCTATACTTATATATATATAAGTTTATGTCCAAATGTTTTTCTTTTAATGGGTTAAGTGAGTTGGTTGTTCCGTATTTGTGAGTGTTAAACAAAAATCTGCAAGTTGTTTAAAGTTTCCTATATCGAAATTGATTATTTTCTGTGTTAAGTGTGTCTCTTACTGCTTCTAAGTAAAGAATCAACTTCAGTTCTATTATATTTATGGCTTGTGACTTTGACATGATACTATCTTAATCATTGGTTCATGTTTTATTTATGTATTGACCAACTTAGATTTTTTACTGTGAGCATTTGTCTAAGATGTGTTCAATGACTAACTTCATGAACATGTCCCCTTTGAATGGTCTTACTCTAGTATGTTTAAGGGGTTATCTATGGAATTTTAAGTCTAGTTAGCATTTTATCTTTTGTGCTTACTGTAATAGTTTCCTAGACCCCCTTTCTTATCTTCATAAGCTTGATTTAAATGTCCTTAGTATCAAAATCTGCATAGGGGTGATTGTTTTTTTCTTCTTTGCTTGAATCTCTGCTTTCTTTGGCTTAGTAATTCTGTTTGAAAATAAATTGTTGTTCGCTGTTGAATTATTGCAAATTCACTGTTGTACATAAATGTCGCATAACTTATCATTTTGCTTGATACTTCTTATGATTTAGTACTTATGTATTTTATTTGTCGTTTTGCATGTGAAATATGTCCGAGTTCGCCACGAACTCACTCATTTCCCTTGCATTTCGAGAGAGCCACAAAGGCTCAAATTTCCTTCCGAGTCAGCCAACTATTAAATAACTCGACGTACAGGTCCCAGAGTCAAAAAATATTGGAGCAGATTAGAGAATTGAAAAGATTGGGCCAAAGGCCCACTTTTAATTCCAAAATTGTATTTTGTTATCTATTGGGCTAAGCCCATTTAGTCACTATTCTATATTTTGTTAGAAGCCTAGGACAGGTGAAAAATTGGGCCTAAGGCCCAAAGAAAAATATCTCTTTTACGTTAGTATAGGACAGGTGCAGGTGACTCAAATGGGCTAAAGGCCCAAAATGAAAATGGGCCCAAGAATTGATCCAGGCGGACAGAAAATCAAACTTGGGCTCGAGTTTCTTTCCCTCTTTATTTTATTGCGTTTGCGTGCTTGTTAATATTTGCCGCTAATCTTAAGGTCGAAAGATTCAAATCCCCGAAAGACGCTCATTTTGATTTAACAATTTAACTAAATAAGTTATCTTTAAACGAACTTGAATAATCAATTTTGAAAAGTATCCCACTTAGATGTTAGTATTTCCATTTTTCTCATTTCCCCTATAAAATGGTTCTTATTGCAAATAGTTTGCTCGAATCAACTCAAGTTAATCTATTTTAGCCAAATAATTAATTGTCGGATAACCGCATTAGCGGGTGTTTTGGGTGCTTTCAAACCCTTCCTAGAACACTAATATGAACCCCCGAACCCCCTTATATTTTCAAATTGATTCCCTGTTTAATCAATTGAAAACAACAATTTTCTTGATTTTTCTTTAAAAATTAAGTGGCGACTCTTAAAATCAATCTAAATATATTTTTAAATAAAACAGTATTCTAGTTGGATTTGGATTAGTTTATGATTAAAATTAAGATTAATTTAATTTTTTTTATTATTATTAAAATCAAATGTAATTCATGTTCATCGATTTTGTTATTGTTGGTTTGGTTTGATTTTTTTAATAGAAATTTAATGGTATTTTTCTTTTTTAAGAAAATAATTTTTCATTCTTTTTCCAACTTATAATTTGTTAATAATCTTTTATTGTGGTGACTATAAAAAAAAAAATTGGATTGTGGAGGAAATATCTTAAGGTCTATAAACTTTAATCAAGTGAATAGAGTTGATAAGAGTAAAAAATAGGTAAATCTCATAGTTAATTTTTTAATAAATAAATTTGGATTCATGACGTTCTTTTAAAAAAATGAGCTTAATGAATAATGTATAAAGTTCACTAGTTTATTAGAAATAAATAAATTCTTCATCAAAAAGTATATTGTGTATTATAATTATTTTATGAAAAAATAATAAATAGCATATACACGGGACAAATTTACTTGATAAACAAACAAAACAAATTCTTCAAAATTCTAAATTCATCTCTAACAAAAACTTACAAGTCGCTAATTTGTTGATCCCTAAATTGCTAGTAACCACCAGAATTTCATTCTTAGTCCATCAAAAAAAAAAAAAAAGCGTACAAAATTAGTCCATCACAAATTTCTATGGACTATGAAAAGGTGAATGTAACTTGATTCTTAGCACCACGCCGCCGGTAATCCCCCTACGGAACGGTAATTTGAGTACTCCGGCCAACCTGTCGACGCCGATGGATAAAAGATGCTAATATTTTTTTAGTAAAAGTCTCAATTTTTTTCAATTCATCCAAGTATATCTGTCTATTCCGGCAATCCACATTACATAAACCCAGCTCACCCCTGCATTAGTTAATCCAATCATAAATTAAGTGCACTAATTGATTAAGATGTCTATCAATTAAGCAATATTGAGCTAACGTTTGATCATAAATTTTAAATTAGCTTTTAAAATTTTAATCTTAAGATATTTTTAAGTTTTCAAACAGGCAACACTTCCACTTACAAAACATCAATTTTTTTCAAGTAAAATGTATGTCGAATTAACACAATTTCAAGTTCCAATATTAATTTCAAACACTCAATATTTTCAAGGTTTAACATTAAAATTTATGACCGAATAAAAGTTAGCTAACTTTGATGAAAAATAAATGTGTCCTAATTTATGTGACATTACTGAGCTAGTAGTGAAGTTAAGAGTTTTGTTAAATGTATTCAACATTTATACATATGTCATTTGTGCACCGAGTTCAGCTGACTATCTTTCACTCCATAGAGCTTTATATGTAGTTGTGTATAGTGTCTAAAAATTAAGAAATGATTTTCAAAAAATATAGTCTAAAACAAATTAAAAGATATATGTGTGGTTAAAATTCTCTCATTAAGAATAAAATAAATTTTAAAATCAAATTATTTCTAAATATCTAAATAGGAAAAATGGCTAAAATGACACCTAAATTATGGCCAAATCTTTGCAATAACACACATATATTGTGGGAGGGCGAGGAGGTGTTATTTTTAAAAGGGAAAAGACTCAAATATGGCAATGAACTTTGAGAAAGATTCATTTATGTCATCTGTTTAAAGTTTGGTTCATCTATGCCATTTTCGTTTGAGAAAAGGTCCATTCATGTCATTTTTTATGTTAACTAAAAAAAGTTTTGGTTTTGCAAAATAATTTTTTACACGTGGTCAATTATGATTCGGTCACGTCATTAATTAAATTATTATTTTAAAACGAAAATGCTCAAATATGCTATCGAACTTTGAGAAGAGGTTCATCTATGCCATCCGTTTAAAGTTTAGCTCATCTATGTCATTTCAGACAAATAATGGCATAAATGAGCTTCTTCTCAAACAAAAATGATATAGATGAGACAAACTTGTAACTGATGGCATAAATGAACCGTTTCTCAAAGTTTGATTGCGCATTTGAGCTTTTTTGGACAACTAAAAAAAAAATATCACATAAATTGAAACGCAGAATTACATACTTGTACATGTAAACTTCCTTGTGAAGGTTAAGAGGCTTATGACAGAAGAAACAACATTTGAGAAAACACTTATAGTAGTAAAGAGCATTGCAAGAATATTGATCTCTAATATGATTCATAAGAAAAATTATGGATTTAATTTTTCTAGATTTTAGAAAATTGGGATCTTTTAAATACTTCTGATGAGAAAATGACAAAACTGTATGCTCTTCTTTCAATTTTGTAAAGCCCATTTGATATATTTGGTTGTTGAAAAATCAGTACGGGAAAGATGAATATATAAGGGCAAGAGAAGTGATTGTACAACAAATTAACTGGGAAAATGTACACATTTTTATTAAGGGTGTCAAATGAGTGGTTGGATTGAAATTGGAAATACTCTGTCTGTTTAATAATAATTGTTCATTATTGACTTTGCACATATTTTAAAAAATTATAAATAGAAGGGTAATCTTACTTCACATGTTGAAAATAATAAATACAATGTCTAGAAAAATGTAATAGGGAAATGACTATAATTTATGATAAGGATAAATTAGGAATTAAGTGTAAAATTATTCATTGATTTCATAAAATGGACAAGTATTGTTGGACATTCCAAATTAGTATAGTATACAATTATGTTGGACGGAGGGAGTATTAAAATATGTTGAAATAGAAATTTGATTGGGTCTTGACCCGCCCAAATTTACTTTGGGGCTCAAATGAGCTAAAATCGGATTGGTCATGATCCGTTCAATTTAACCCGCTTAATCTCAATAACTTTAACATAATGTTATTTAACTTTTATAACTACAATTTAAATTTCAACTCAAAAATATTTTTTTTAAAAAAGTTACAAATGGATAAATAAATTCTAAAAGATATAAAACAGACAGTGATTCATATCTTCAATATAGAAACAACATACATTATAAATTGTATAAATTTTAGGAATCACATAGTTTTAATATGAAATTACAATCTATCCCTATTTAGTTTGTAATTACATTAATCCCTGAAAAAGTAAAACAAACCGAATGCATAATATGTAGCTCGAATACATTAAAAACTAGCTTGGATACATTATAAAATAAATCGGATACATAATATGTAGCTAGGATACATTAAAAACTAGCTCGGATACATTATAAAATAATTTAGAATTAGGAGAGAAGTAAGGGATTTTAGAGGTTTTTAGAAATAGAAGAGAATATTAGAAATAAGGGAAACATAAGATGTGTATTTCAGTAATTTTTCCTAAATTAAATTTTGCTCAATTGAGTATTCTCTTAAAATGAGTTAAGGTTTAAATGAGTGAGATTGAACCCAATTCAAATTATCTTGAGCCAACCCTTAAAATTCTAACAAATTGAGTGAGTTACATATATTTGGACTCGTTTTTGACACCCCTGATTATTTTTTTCAACAATCTAAAAAATTTATATCCACATTTCAACTCCAAAACCAAATCTAACATTTTGTTACATGCAATATGGGGGGATACATGTGATTAAATCGTGAGGAAAATAAGGACCACTCAATTGGAAGCAACAAGTGATTAAATCGTGAGGAAAACAAGGACCACTCAATTGGAAGCACAATAATGTATGTACGTACTAGTAATATGTTCGCTCTTTGCGATGAGAAAAAAATTAGTTAAATATTTAAATAAATCATTTCTTATATCCAAATATCAAAACTATTTTAAAAATCCTTTCTGATTTTTAAATTCAAATAGATTTAAATTTGAAGTTCTAGTTATTATTAAATTACAGTTTAAGCAATGCAGTAATAACTATTGAAATAATTCAATGTAGTGTGTACTTTTTGTTATTGATTACAATTGTAATTTAAAATAATAAATATATCATACAATATTAAATATATTGTAGGATGTGTTTGATTTTTCGAACAAAATGAAAAGAACACAAATGGTCATCGAGCTAAAGGTTTATTGTAGCAAAGTCGTAGAAGTAAATTTTGTATAAAAATGTAACTTTTGCATTATTTATCAAACATAATATTCGTCGAAAATTCATCTATTCAATGTAAAAATTGAAGCAACACAAGATAAACTTGTCAAATATGCATAATTATATAATCAAAAAACAAACAAACTCATCATATTAATGCACATTAAACAAAAAAATATGTATAAAGATAAAATAATTTTTTTAAAATTTGTATTGCAATAAAGCACAAACATGATTTTTTTTTATTAATCATCATTACTATTGTTGACATCCCTTAAAGGCGCAACGTCGCAGTGACTTAAAAATTAATTAATTTTAAAAGAATAAAAGAATTTTAAAAGGGAAAGAGGTAAAAGGGAGTAGCCACCTAATTTTAGGAAAAACTAGGAAACAATTAATAATTAATTGGAAAAAGGACAAATATATTCTCAAACTATCGTTAATAGTATACAAATACCCTCCGTCATACTTTTCGTTCATTAGTGCCCTTACCGTCCAAAAACCTGTGCACATTTGCTCCTCCCACTAACGAAAGACTTATTAGGTACACGTGGCGCAATCCTACGGCTCAACCCGATCTGATCAATTATTTAACTCAAAATGCAAATACCCACCCATTACCCGTTTAACCAACCCGATTTATCCATTACCCACACAAATAAACCATTTTCAAATTTTACAATCACCACTATCAATTGGTGTGAGTAAACATTTACGATGAAGGGACCTAAAAATTGATCGAGTTCTTGTCTTCTTGTCTTCTTGTCCCTTCGTCTCGAAATAAGCGTTATCTTAGCAATTCTTTTAGTGGACATATTTTTTGCTAAAATAACATTTATTTTGAGATAGAAAGAGGGTAAATTGTGTTCTCTTTGATAGATATAGCAAATTGATAAACATTAATGATTTTTTTGTCTTTTCCCTTTTCAAATTAAGTTTTTATTTTTTAATGTTATGTAATTAATAGTCCTTGAATAAAAAGATTGATATTAATGAATTTATATATAAGTTGAGTGGCTTTTCTAAGTATCTAAAATAGTATTAGTCTTTTATAACCCTTTTATTTAATTTATATCATTTAGTATTAGAGCAAATAGTTTAATATTTACTAGAGTTAAAAAAAAATTGTGGCCTGAATCTAAGAGGGGTATTAATCGTGATCAAGAGTATCATTAAATTGATAAGAATTTAAAGAGGATACCAACCGTGACCAATCATTAATTCTCAAGCAATGACAATAATTATGTGTTAATTGTCCTTCACATATTTATTTATTTGTTTGATGATATATTTAAGTAACGTGCATGCCTAAATTAAGATAATAATTGTGATTCCTTTTAAATTCTCATAATCCAAGTCCTATTAGATACGTAACTTTACTAGTCTCTTCTCATAATCCAAATCCTATCAGGTTACTAATTCAACCAGGCTTGCCTAAATATATATTATAAAATTTAATATTCTTTTAACCATCAATCAAAATACATATTGTTAAATTAAACTTTCAAATTTATACATCCTACTCAATCTGTAACTTTTCAATATACTCTTCATACATAATATGTCTAGGGTTCCCTTCACCAATGTTCTCCTTCTCAATCTCAGGAGATACACAGTAGAGAATTTTAAAGTGTGGACTATTGTTTCGAATATCAAGAAATTGATCGAATCGTCTCCGCCTCTGCCTCCTTCGATTTCTACGTCAAAAGGTGTAGAGAAAGATGTAATTTGGATGAGAGATCCTAAAACTAGAAATTGGATACCAGAAACTCACTTCGATACGCTCGATGTCGTGGAGTTACGAGACAAATTAATACCCACTAGTAGAAAATTTACAAGGCCAAATGCATAGATTATATATAATAGTGTTATATAGAATTCGTCAATATTCAAAGTAGAATATTTAAAGAGTAGTTTTCAATTTTATACTTCTTTCGTATTATATTAGTTATCCTTTTTGAGAAATACTTAATAAATACTAGTAATTTTACCACTTTTAAACTTTTTTTATTGCACTTTATTTATATGTTGTATTCATTAATACCAACAAGATTAATTAAGGAAGAACGTTTTTAACCACCCTATGGGATTTCGACTCAACTCATTTCACTAGAATAATATTGAGCCAGATTCATATTGACAACTCTTTGAACAAATACTAATTTGTCTTCAAAAGTTTGACTTGTGTATGTTTCCACGGAATGTCGAGTTAATATCTCAAATGGTCATTCAACTTTGAATAGCTCACTTAGAAAGTCACTCAACTTTGAATAGTTTACTTAGAAACTGACTCAACTTTATTTTATAACTTAAAAGTCACTCAATTATTGATATTTCACTTAGAAAGTCACTCAACTATTAATAATTTACCTAGAAAGTCACCCAACTAAAAACATTATAATTTTTTTAAAAATAATAAAATGCTTATTTAATTATTTTATTAAATTTTGTTGAGATATAATTTTTAGTTTTAAACCAATTTTTTTTAATGATAAAAGATTGTTATTGTGCGTTCTTTTGATTACTTCTTAATTAGTTCTGATCAATTCCAATGTCCTTTTGTTGGATCATTTTTCAGCTTATTTAATTCCACTAAACAAATGCTAGAATGGAAAATGATTTTTTTTTTGTCTATTGCTACAGTTCAAAAAAATATAATTAAATAATTGGAGTGAATTAGTAAGATAATTAAAACATATATCTTCTTATTTCTTAAAAAAGAGTTTAAAATAAAATTAGATTTCAACAAAGTTTAATGAAAAACACATTTGAATTGAGTGGTGACTTTTTAAGTGAAATATCAATAGTTGAGTAACTTTTTAAGTAAAATACCAATAGTTATGTGACTTTCTAAGTAAAATATCAATAGTTGAGTGACTTTCGAGATATAAAACAAAATTGGGTGACTTTCTAAGTGAACTATTCAAAGTTAAGTGACCATCTAAGATATTATCGCCTGAATGTCTGAGGCTGGGATAAATTAATAGGCTACACTGTATGAACTGAAGCATCAATTACAAGCAAATCCCAACTAGAAAATGAGAAATTTTGAGACATTACAGTCCTTACAGTTCTACTATAGAAGTAGGCAGACAACATTTGCAGGCAGGAGTCAACAGGCACTGCTTATTCCAAATTCTCTGTTATTAGGTTTCAGGTAGGAGGTACTCTCTGATTCCTTAGCCGCGGAATTCATCCATGAACTTTTTATGGAATTCTGTAAGACGAGATACGATGGCTGGTATCTTCTCTTCTTGTGGTAATATTGTGCACCTAAAATGCCAGGTTCCAGGAACCTATACACGAGCAAGAACCAAATACTAAGGTGTAAGAGAAGATTAAAAATGCCTATTTTTCCTTCAACAATATTTCACTATTTAAGTGAAAGAGTTGTGTAAATTTGTTGAAAATGGTAAATAATTACAAAAATTATCAGTATTAATAATGACATTTACCATAGCTATAAATGTAAGAATTACCTGACGGAATCCAGAGCCTGGCACTACAACAATTCCAGTGGCATTAAGAAGGTGTTTAGCATAAAAAGTGTCTGGTGCAGTTTTAGCTTCTTCTGCTGCTTTTATTGCTTTATCGGGTAAATTAATACATGGAAAAAGATACATAGCCCCTTCTGCCCTATTGCATGTCACTCCTTCCAAACTATTCAGTGCATCTTCTAGTGTCTGATGGTATTGTTAAAATAGATGTGCAAAAAAGACGAGAATTAGATCATTTAAAAAGTTGAAGCTAAAAGAACTCTGTTGGGCAAATTACAAACATCATCTTTGCTTGCTATATCAACAGTTTTATAGTCAGGTTCAGATAATCATGTCAAGTTTGTCCTATATGTCAGTTCTCACTAACCTTTGCCCGTCTCGCCAAGGACGAGAGTATTGCTTCTTTCTCGGCAGAAAAAGACTCGTATGATTCATCTCCTACCTGTATAAAACCATGCTTTCAGCATTAACCTTTTCCTCTTTGGGGAATATGCCAGGCAGGAACATACTATAGAGATAAAGCAATACTATATGAGCTCAGACTCTTCAAAAATGCCATTGGGTGTGTTGGATCCTCCAAAAGTAGTGCATTTTTAGAGTATCTGACACAGGTAAGGCTTCATTGTTGGAGAGTCCGAGCAACATATGGCCAATACTAACCTTTGGGGGACTCATGATGAGGCTTGCAAGTATCTGACCAGAGATGTTGGAACACAAATTGACAGATGCCAATTTGTATATCTGCTCCCTCACTTCAGGGCTAAAACCAGTGACCTCCATGTAACCTCCTCGCTTTCCACACTCTCCATAGAACCCTAAAGCCACCAATATATATAAAAAGATTAGAACAAAAATTATTTGCATTGGAAGAATATAACTTCCTATCCCCTTAAACCACCCTAACCCACTACCCAAAGAAATAAAAGAGGCAAGATAAAGTGAAACATGTACCTTTTGACACAGACTGAAAAGACACTAAGGATATATCCGTTTCCCCATATCCCATAGAGCGGGAAATTTTCTTAAATGAGTGAAATTTCTTGTCAGGAACATAAACATTTTCTTGATAGACCTGTATGAGTTCAACCAATTATGAAAGAGAATTACAATGTTGAAGTTTAATACAACCATAGATTTCTCCGTAATGCAAAATCTGATAGTGAAACATTTAAAAAACAAGTTTAGAGCCGCTGCTAATCAAGCTCCTGAGGAAGCAAAAGAATTTGTCATATCAAGCATAGTAGCATTTTAGAGGATAAAATTGACTTACTTCATCAGCCAGAAGGACAAGTCCTTCCTTCTTGCAGAATTCTACAATTTCCCGTTGGTTGGCCTCACCAAGAACCTATAGTTATGCATAGGAAAATATTCGTGCCATATGAAAACGTTAGGTAGGATATTATTTTTTCTATTTTTTATTTTTCATCTTTTATCCTCTCTTTTTAAATTTTTTGGGGAAGCGGGAGAAGGAATCATATTCCATTGCAACAGTCTTTAGTCAGAGAAGTATATTATGTTCCTAATTCTGAAGAAAAATCATAGATGAGCCTTCCAAAATCTATTAAACGCCTACCTGCCCAGTTGGGTTGCCCGGATTGATCACAACCAAAGCCCTAACATCAATACCCTTGGATTTTGCAGTTTTCAACTGATGCTCAAGCTCTGAGATCTCAAGCCCCCATCCTGTTTGTTCATCAAGATAATAAGGAACCTACAAAACAAGATGAAATGAAAATATTTAGAACTTCCCAATGAATTACATTTCAAGAATCAATAAAGGGTCTTTCAAGCATAAGTTGATCTGATCAATGCCTGTTAGTGGTACTTTCACAAGAAACTCTCACAAGAGCAGTCAAACTAGACTTTCTGTGATATTTCTATAGACATCAATCTTCAATTTCAATAATTTCAGCCAACTATGCAACTATCATAAATCAATTTTATTTGAAACAACAGCACGTACAAGAGTTCCACCATGGAGGGCGATTGAAGCAGAGTAAAGAGGATACTGGGGAATGGGACAGAGAATTCCATCATTCTCTGACCTGATGAGCAGCTGCATCATCATGTGAACCTGAATAAAAAGGTAAAGAACCAAAAATACCAACTACGTCATATTTGCTATAAACCATTTCCCACAAATCTGTGAAAATAACAAGGATATACATTTAACCTACCGCTGGGCTTGCACCATCAGTCAAGAAAAGATCATTTGGATCAGCAGGGAAACCATCACGAGCTTTCATACCAGAAGCGATTGTGTCCCGTAATCCTTTGATACCCTATATATAGAGAACACAATAAAAAGTTTTATATTTATCGAACCTACATAACACTCCACAAAAATGGAACAATCATGAGAAGACAGTCACCTGACTGTGGCTGTATGCACCAGTTGCTCTCCCAGGAATTTGTTCAAGGATCTGGAAAGCTCGTTCGATGGCATCCGCACTACAAAAGCAAAGAAAGAATGAAAGACAGCTATTGCGATGTCTCAAAGTCTACAACCAGTTTCATATTGTATATTGAAAAGATCTCCTCTTTCTAAAGCATAAACAAAAACTCCTTAGACAAACTTCATACCTGAATAGACCTTGTGTTTCACTTTTGTCCAAAATGGATGGATGATCACATAATGCAAGGACCTAGTATAGAAAAATCTACCTTAGAAATCACTGGATGAGTCAATTAAATTTTGGGGAGAAAAAATAGAGTAATTTACGCCCACCTCTCTAAAGAAAGTGATAGGCTGCTGAGCCAGTGATTGAGGATTTCCAATATTGCAATATAAGATCTGCATGTAATTTGATGAATGAGTACAGAATAAATTCAGAAAACTTAAACGTTCTAGACAGTACCTAGTTCAGGTCATCAACTTATGACCTATGTAAAGCTCGGTAAGAATAGTTCTATTGAAGATATAGTCCAGAGACCAACATCAATTATTTATAAAGCATGGCATTGTAAAGCAAAAACATGAAGACGAAAACCAGTTTACAAGAGTTTGTACCTCATCAAAAGGATGAGAACCTGGATTATCCTTGAGGTTTTGCTGCAATGTCTGCATCAAAAAGAAAAATGTGTAAGGACAATAAAAAATTCTTCAGCAGATCCAGATTATATAATGGCTCAATCAACAGAAGTCCAAAATGCAGGTTCAATATTCAGTTTACAAAAGTCAACAAACAAAAACCATGAACTACCTGAGCAATTGATACAATCTCTCCACGAACAGCATACTCACATTTCAAAACCTGAAACCAACAAAATTGACCAGAAATAAAGTTGTATCAGTCAACTTGAGTTGCGGTAAACTACCAAAAATCACATCATTTTGAGTTGCTGTAAGAAAGCACCAAATCAAATACTGAATGCAACAACAACAAGTCATGTATCATCAAAACTCTCTAATGATTTTCACATCACCAATTACCAGGTTAGTCACCTTATTATTATCCAAAGAACAAATACGCAACGAAATCCTATTTCTTCTAAGAGATTGAATCAGAAACGTAACCGTTACGATTTCGCTAGTAATTTAGTATAATAATAACGCAGAAATAAAATATGCATCAAATCCTTGATCGGTACCGATTTCTCAATTGGAACTGATTTCATTCCAATACAAAATTCGACTAACCTGACAAAAAAAACATGAAAAAAATAAAAAGTAATACATATGTTGTTACCTTTGGATTAATGTTATCCATAGTAATGGGGGTTGCTGAATAATCGGAAGCCATTGAATCAGGAGAAGGATGAAGAGTGGAGAAGAAACGAAGAAGAGAAGTTAATGGAGAATTAGGAGAAAGTGATGGAGAATTTGGAGACGGAGAAGAAGACGAAATAGTACTAGTTGTGGTTTTGCTGATGAGATTTATGGTTTTGTGTGATATGAATCTACGCATTTTAAAAAAGAAAGGGGCAATAAAAAGGTAAGAATGGTCAAGATTGAATAAGCAAACCTCCTTTAACGCTAGCACACGTATCGAAGAAGACAATTCCAATGCTCATGTTCCTTTCAAACTCATTGTGGGCATAAACCTAATAAATTCATTCGACGTGAATTATTATATTTATCTCTAAATTATTGATATGTTTAAAAATATTTATTTATTTAACTAACTGAACTTAAATATTCTTTTAATTTTGCAACTTTTGAAACATACCCTTCCTAAATTATAGTCAAGCTTAGAAATATTCTCAATACTTCTCTCAACTTTTTATTAAGAGTCTCGCACTCCTATAATATAGAGTTTGAGACCACTTGATATGTCGTGCAGCAAATCGGAGATGTGTTAAGTTTAGTTAGTCAAGTATAGAAATATTTTTTAAGTTTGTCAATAATTGAAGAACAAATCTAATAATTTGCGCTAAGTTCATGGATGTTTTCAATATTTCTCTCTACTATTTTTTTCCTTTTTCTGTTTTACCCTCCAACCTTTTTATTTCCTTTTTCTATTTTTTCCCTCCTAAATTTTAGAAGTTTGGTAAACGATTTTGGTACTATCATAGGTTATTCAGTAATAGTGAGACTGTTTCATCCTTATGGATAAATACGAGTTATTCCAAAGTAAAAAGAGTGTATCTTGGACTAATTCAAATGGAAAAAATTGTTTTATTTCTCATAGTTAACGAGTATTTTTGAATTTTGACTCATTTTTCTATTAGAAGTTAAATGTATTGACAACCTCTTAGTCTGCCGGTACATTTTCTTTAGACACTTAAACTACGATTTGGCTAATTGAGCATTTGGATAAATGTTCATATTTGACCTTTTAAACTTAAATTTTGAAAAAGCTTATGCCCGTATTCTTAAACGTTTATAATATAAATAAGTTAATCATTTAAAATATATTACATCATCTAATTATATACATCATCCTTTTTAGTTTTTTACAACACATTAAATCTAATGTGTATAATTAATCAAAAAAATTAATATATCTTAAATTATTAATGTTATCTATAAATAAAATACTATTTAAACCATGCGCAAAAGCATTTCAAAAAAAATAAATTAAGCCAATCATATCAATTTGATCTCAAATATGTCGTTTATCTTTGTAATTTACACTTCATTTTTTTATTATTAAATTTGGTGTACGAATACATTTTCTAGTTTTCTAGAACATAGACGGTGGACTTCACCCCATTCTCCGCAAATAATTAAAGCATTTACGCCCTTTTCGCTCTGCGGCGAAAAGTCTAAAATTGACTTTTCATATTTTAGCAAGTTTGTTTTATTTCCCTTTCTATTTCTTCCTTTCCACGCATAATTCGTGAGGTTGGTTTTTCCATAAAATAAAAGTAATATCCAAGATTAGTGAATTTGTTATATTGCCTTTTTGGAGAAATTGACCGACATATCAAAATCCACAAACAACTACTATACTGTATTGATGAAAATTAGGGGTGTAAAAAATGAGTCTGACTATAGGTAATCCATTCAATTCGTTCATAATTTTAAGGATTGGGCTCAAGATAATTTGAATTGAGTTTAATCTCAACTCATTCAAGTTTTAACACATTTTAAGAGAATTTTCAATTCAGCCCACTTCAATCTCAAATTTTAACCCGTTTTAAGACTCTTAATTTGTATTGATGAAATGTATGTTCCTAAATTGAAGGTATGGATTACTATCTATTTTATACATTTGTAACTTCTTTTTTTAAAAATTCTTAAGTTGAAATTCAAAATGTGGTTATAAAACTTAAATAACATTATATTAAAATTATTCAGATTAAACGGATCAAATTGGGCGGGTCAAGACCCCACCCATTTTTAAGCCCATTTGAACTCAAAGTAAACTTGGGCAGGTCAAAACCCAACCCAATTTCTATTTTCTAACTCATTCTAATATCTCCAATTTCCACCCAACCCGCTCATTTGACACCTCTAATGAAAATGATTCCATATCATATGGAAACAAGAATTTTATACTTTTTATAAGCTAACTTTTAAGGGTGTTGCGAATTAGATTTAAAACCTAATTGAATATAATATTGGAGTTGTATTCATTGTTTTGATGGACACCTTCTGGACCATGCAAGAATTTGTAATAGGAAAAATTACCTATCTACACACCTTTATTTTTCATAATTTTTATTATTTCCTACCATTTCAAAATATTACCAAAATCCCTTATTTTCTTCCCAAAACTCCAACCACCGATACATAACTTCACACTCCCAAAACCCACGTTTTCTCTTCCTTATTTCACTCCATCAATCTCTCCCTATTTTCACTCCCACGATCTTATCAATTAATTTCTTCCTTACAATTTGAAATTCAAAATCGTTCTCTCTCCAGTCAAATCGAGTTCAACACTAAATAGGTACATTCTTCATCTTCTCCAAATTTCGATTCACCTTTTTTTTTCATCATCAATCCTCTTAACCAACCTTTCAATCTCACTATCCTCGACCACCTACCACATCGGCAAGTTTACCTGCTGTTGTAGGTGGATCTTTCACGGATCTAAGTACCCATTATGCATAGCCGGGACATCCTGGTTCAACATTCCAAAGTGGCCTGCCTTTCTTCTTTTTTTTGCTTAATCCTGGAGGTAATATGAGATATTGGGGTCCATCTCATCCTCCTTCAAATGTCGGTGCTGGTGGATTTACTATGCCAATGTGTTGACAAGGTTTTTATTGTGCACCCAATGGACTACCACAAATGCAGCAACAATTTCATACATTATCGATATTAATCGTGTTTATGAAGATGCGATACTTTTTTTTAAATGTAGCAACAACCTGATACATTATTATTTTTTGTTGTTAGTCTTTTTTTCTAATACATATAGGTTCTGGTTTTTTTCATATCTAAACATGTGTGTCTCATGTCTTTAATTATTATCTTATACATAATTATTACAAATTGTATAATTTATCATGTATCAATTGTTGTTATGTATCTGCAATCTTTAATTTTTGTTCAGACTTATTTAAATTAGAAGATTATGTGTCTGTATACATTACCCAATAAATACACTTGAAACATAAATCCTAATATCCTATAGATAAAACATTGTGTATCAACTTAATTGATATGTACATGATACATAATATATATCAAATTCGACAGTTTTCAAACTTCATTACATGTATCATATACATATCAACTCACTACTGTGTTATGTATCACACAAAAAAAGCTATTGGGAACAATTACATGTATAATGTATATAAACTACAGCATTTCTCAAACAAAATAAGATACATAAATAGTAATGTATCATGTACTAACTTTTTTGGCATGATACGTAAATTCTAATTTATACTAAATATATCTAATACATAGCAATCATCACAATTCACACAGTAATGTATCGATCTCAAACCTAACATCTTATGGGCAACAATTACTTATTTAATGTATCTAGTAGAAATATAATACTTATCAATTTAAACAAGATACATATATAGTATTGTATTGATAAATCTATTCATCTCGAAAACACAAATCAAAAAATGATTACACAACATATAAAAGGAATGGATATATGATCCATCAAAATTATGTATCTCTTCAACCTTTT
Source organism: Solanum lignicaule (assembly GCA_029582545.1). Taxonomy (NCBI): domain Eukaryota; kingdom Viridiplantae; phylum Streptophyta; class Magnoliopsida; order Solanales; family Solanaceae; genus Solanum; species Solanum lignicaule. The sequence continues at coordinate 20,472 of JAJOOF010005886.1, forward strand.
TGTCTGATGTATCAATACATAGCAGATACATTGAAAATTTAGTCTTTTGTTTCTTCACCTCAATGATGTATCGGATCTTCAAATTTTTCCTAAACTCATCGATCTCTAACTCAACTGCAATGATTGTTTTGAGATTCATAGAACTAATATTTTGACCAACAACAATTCCATCATTTTTGTATCTTTCATACCTCACCTCACTTTCTCAGATTCCAGAATGTCTCAACAAGATTGATAGGTTCATGTTGTATCAGTACAATTTGACGATAAGTTTAAAAGATTCTTCGAAGAACAAGGAGAAGAAATTTGAATTTTGAATCTGTTGATTCTATTAGGACTCAATTTGTTTCTCCATATTTATTGTACCAACAATCCCTTCTTCAACTTTACTTCATTAAATTGGGTAGCTGAAGAACCTATTTTATTCTTTATCTGCCACAAAAAATGACCCTGTTTCAATGCTGAATTCCAGTTGCAGTAGTATCTCCATCTCTTTCTCCAAGAATTAAATTTACAAAATTGTTTCTTGGAAATAGTAGCAACTCATTCGCTAAAATCACCCAAAAGAAGTTTTCGTCTCTTTGTTATGCTTTGAACAATTTCCACTACAAGGAAAATGTGAATTACATGGGGATTTTTCTGGGGATTAGTATGAAAATTTGTAGGAAAATAAGTTTCCTGCGGATTTTCATACTAATCCCTAGGAAAATCCCCATGTAATTCACAATTTTCCTGTAGTGTTCTTATATTTGACGATTTCTTATACTCGATGATTTCGAATTGATGATTTGAAATCGTGAATCGTTTGTCCAATCACCTATAATGGCGGATTTGAGATTCAAGATTTTGAATTGACGGAGAAGATGAAAATTTTATTTTTGAATTTTGTAAAGCTGTTAAAGATTGAAATGGGTTGATATCAATCAGTTCTGCGTGATTTGTGGCGAAAAAATAATTTTACGTTAGTATTCCATATTAAGCGCAACATACAAGTTTTATAATGTATCACAATTAATGTATCCAGATGAAACTTATGTATCCGGATGATTGATATTTTAAGGGATTTTTGTAAAATAAAAAAAATAGGGATAAGATGTAATTTAGGATCTTACACTATGGGATATATGTAAGTTATACGTTGTATTTCTATTTCCTTTGGATTATTTTTGTTTTTTCCCCTTTAGCTGAGTCAATCTCAAATATTTGGTCGTTAGTACGAAAAATGATCCTTTTTTTTTCTTTATAAAAAATCAAATTAATTGATGAATATGTATGAAAAGGTAATATTGGGTGACTTGGATATTGCTAGATGAGTTTTTGATAGAATGTTTGAAATCAGAAGTAATGAAAATATACTTTAATTTGGCACAAATTTTTAATTTTGTACTCGAAATATTGACAGTCTTAAAAACATTCTCTACTTAATTAATTGAACTTAAATATTGTCACATGACATACCAAGCAGTTTCAAACTTTTGTAGGAGTGTGAGACTCTTAATTAAAAGCAAAGAGAAGGGTTGAAACACCCTTGAACTTGGCGAGATTTATTAGTTTCGTTTCAGAACTATTGACAGTCTTAAAAATATTCCTGAACTATAGAAAAAGGTCTAAAAATATCATTCATACCTATTTTGCCAAAAATATTCCTTCACTAATAATTCACGACAAGTTTAAGAGTGTTTCAATACTTTCTCTTATAATTAATTAATATACATTGATTATACAATAAGAATATATTTTCTATATACATACTATATGGATGATACAGGTTCTATACATATAGTACATTTTCATACATGTACAATCATGATACATTTTCTATACAATAATGATATCGTTTTATATATATATATACTAGATAATGTGGCCCGTGCTATAATATGAATGCTATGTTTTGGGGCTAATAACCGAGTTTTTGAAGCGATTGTATGCGTGGATAAAGGAATAAGTTTTTTTATCACAAACATGTACTTTCTTTGACGCTATTTAAGGCATAATAAGACTACCCACATACAACATTTTTGAAATATTTTATGTTGCCAATTATCATGATTTATAGTATTTTTGCGATAGATTCACTTCAAGAATCAGTGGAATTTTTTGTATTTTTTTGAAATTATCATGATTTATAGTATTTTTACACAATTTTTAAATATAAAAAAAATAAGACAAATAAATTAAAATGGACCCAATATATGTTATCTTTGTTGTCTCAATTTATGTGACACAAATGAAATTTGGAGAGTCATCTAAATTTTCATATTTTTTAAAAATGTTTTAAGTTATTAATTATTGTGATTTATAATATTTTTATGTAACTTTCAAATAACGTACATTACTGGTCATTTTGAAAGTCCATTTGACTAAGTTTCAAAGTTAAATCATATTGTATTAATTCGATATTTAAAAAAAAATTAAATATGCAAAATCTATACAAAAAGTACTATACATTGTTTTTTTTTGCCTATGAATATGATGAAAAAACACATTGTAAATATTAGTTAAAATTCTTATAGTTTGACTCTAAAAGGGAAATCATAACAATTAAAAGTGCATAGAGAGAGTAATAAATAGGTAATTAAATTTCAAAAAGTTTAAAATAAAAGGTTGAAAAAAAGAATTAGATAAACAACATATATTGATAATTGAAAACATATAAATAATAAATGGGCCCAAATGAGGTCAAACTTTTTGGCTAATAAAGTAGTAGGTAATTAATGGTAGTAATATAAATTTTAAAGGTACAACCATAAAAGAAGAATGTACAACACTATGAAACACATATCATTCAACACTTGACATGTGTTAAGTAGTAGATATTCTCACTTATTATATATAGTAATATATATATATATATATATATATATACTAGATGAGTGTTGCCCGTGCTAAGCACGGGCCCAACATTTTACGTTTTAAAATAGTGGCGGCGGCATGAACATATACACAACTATAAGGATTTCCACCTATATTCATGCAAAAAGATTGTTTAATAAGTTTATGCCGGAGAATGTCTTCATAGATCATATAGGCATAACGCTATTCGGTGTGCCTTCTCCGCCACCCTCCAATTCTACACAACCTGAACCACAATATTACATACACACATAAACAATATATCTAGAAGGTCAAAAACAAACCAACAACCAAAGCTGCTCCTATTAATATTACAGATACAACATTCCATCTTCCGCTAAAATGGTGCATTCACGATAAAAATTGAGCTAGGAACATACTAAATAATGACAAAAAACACCTACCTTAGGGACTCCTATGTAAACATCCTCACCAGCAGGATTATTAATGATAACTCTGGTCTTGGATTCTCTTCATTGCAACCAATGCATGTCATCATACATGAAGACAATAATATTTTCGACAACTTTTACTCGACAACTGATATGCAAAAGGTAGACACAATATCAAGGGAACTATGAATCTTTTAGGAGTTTAATAATATTGACTCCAAATTAATTACTATTCAGCGAAATGACCACATTATACAAGCACAACGTTTGTACTCATATAATCTGATTTAGTGCCAACAATGGGTCAAATTATATAAGAGGGATAGTATCATGCTCTTCATGTTAAGTAAATATTTGCCAATATGATTTCCAATAAATATTTTCAAATCATTTTAAGACAATTGAAGTAATACTCCTAAGCAAAAAGGGTAAAGCACCAGTGCAATCTTTTAGGAGAAAAAAATAGAATGTAAAACCAGTTATATTGTATAGGAACAAACTTCTCGTGTCACTACTGCATTAGCAAAAATAGAAAATCTCAAAGCTCTTCGAATGAGATGTTCAAGCAAGGAATGTCAGGAGTTACAAATAAATAAACAAATAACGCAAGAATTCAGCTGTTAAACCTCAATAAAGCTTAATGAGAATTATACATCCACACATTATATTACAAGGTAAATCACAGAAAAAACTATTCATGTTAACAAACAGAGAAGCTAGAAGGGAAATTGGATGATGGAATTTCTAGATGGAAGTGAAACGTGTACTGACAAGGTGGTCTCATCCATTTCAGATTATACATGTCGTACAAGTATTCAGAAGTTTGAAATTTCCTCTAATACACATGTTAGGCTATTATGATGATGATGTTTATAGTCACGGAGATGTGTCCGTAGCTTCGAAATAGGCATGGAGCTGTGATAACACAATACATGAAGCTAGCAGCTGTTATAGCTCTGTCATCAAACTGATCAGATATATAACCTGTGAGGATTCCACCTAGCTACTACCCCGTTGACATCAAACAATGTTGATAAGTTATCAGATTCCTCGTTGGACAAGTATCGTCACAAAAGGATCAAGATACACTTACATAATAGAGTAAGAAAACAACAAGACAACATATCTAACATGACAAACGTAGAACAGTTAGCATGCTTGTGTGGCTAATGTAGTACGGCAGCCACAATAAAGAAATGCGTAAGCCACCAAAAAAAAGGCAAAAAGCAAATGGCACAACTCCTGGAATCCTCCATGTTTCTCTAAAACCCACAGCGGATTCCTCTTCTCTGTTTGATCTTGAGAGAGGTTT
>JAJOOF010005887.1:0-54749 GCA_029582545.1 Solanum lignicaule
TAAACTGATATTGATGCATTAATGACTGAGGCATGTATAACTGAATAACTGAAATATCTGACCTAGCATGTGTAATTCAAGAACTAAAGAAATACATACCTAGGGTTCTGGAATTCATGCATTAAACTGAATATTAACGTACTAATCTGATTTGGATCATTCTAACAGCTAAGAACCCAACAATTCTAACTTCCAAGAAACCCTAGGTCTAGTCATAATAAGGGAATCAAGAAACTAACTGAAAAATAGGGATCAAATGGGTGAAAGGAACCCATTAGTGAAATCCCACATACACGGTGATGAATTCCACGGAGAAATCTTTAGATTTCGGGGCTGGAACTAATGGAACCTTGCAATGTTCTTGAAGTAGGGGTCTTGACCTTTTTCTCCTCTCTTGCTTTTAATTTTCTATGTTTTGATTAATGATTTGACTTAAGTAAGTTCTAGTTATGTTTCTAGGCTTAAACTAACTAAAACGTCATAATTTAGGGTCTAAACGACGTAGCTTAGGGGTCCAACAAAATAGGAAAAGACCAAAAGACCCCTGACTTATCTATTGTCAGAGTGATCGGCGGACGGCACCTATGGGCCGTAGGTCAATCTACGGTCCGTAGATTGGGGTCGTAGGTAAAGTCTGACCGACAGGGCTTCCCTAAACCAACCATAACTTTTTTACTCGGAGGTTAGATTTTAGCAAACGTGGTGGCGTTGGAAAGAGGATTCAATTATCTATCATATCATAGGTCATGGGCATCAGAGGTTGGGTAAAGGGGGCCTCGATCTACGAACACAGACCACGGACTGTGGTCTGACCTACGGACCGTGGGTCTGTCCATGGGTCGAGACTTAGCCGATTTTCTGAGCTGGGTTCAGGGAGGGGTTGTAGTGGTGAACCACAGACCACCAGCATAGGTTGTGGTCTGACCTATGGTCAGTGGATGGCAACCATGGGTTGCACCTGCAACCTCTCAAAATCTGAATTTTAGGTCTGTTTCGGATACGGGGTGTTATAGTTGCTAAACTCGTAAAATATACTTGTAACTTATGACAAGTGAAAGAATATAGTAATAAAAAATCCAAATGCAATTTAACTTGTATAAACAACTTTAGAATATTCTCGAGCACTTTATAGTTCATTTTAAATTCTTAAAATGATACAACAAATTTTTTGTCTCTTTTTTTATTATCCGACCATCTGATATTTGAACATTATATGATGCATTATGAAATAATACATAATAACCATCCAAAAGAGTATAAATTTCAATTTTAGTATATACTTCATTTTCATAATATCCCCTATCTATCTTTGTGTAACGATCTGATTTCCATCGTTATGGGAAATGCCAATGGAGAAAGAATTGGGGTCAGAAAATTTTTTTGTAGTAACTCAAGATTTTCCCAACCTTGTCCAGATTTGGAGAAAATTGGAGTCATCGAGGTGTATAGAAATCTGGTAACAATCTGGTGAAGTATTTATAATTTTCATTGCATGAGTGGTTAGATAACTCGTTAAAGAACCCGTATGACTTTATGGAATTGAATTCGAGCGAGTAGAACTCTTGGAATCGATCTTGGCGTAAAGGTTATTTTTCTAAGCATCGTTGGTTAGAGGTGTATTGTGAAATGGGGATTTTGGAATTGTTGAATTAACTCTCTGTCTCGAGAATGCCACTTTGGCGCAAGGTTTTGCCACGTGAGTGGGGATGCTGTGGCGGGGTGGTGGACGTTGTGGCGGGCCCGATGCGAATTAAAGTCGTTAATAAACCCCTAAAGGACCTCATTATGCACTTTTCGACCTTTTGAGCTAAGGAATGACTCCCAAGTGAATCCTACTCATTTTTCACCATTCTTGAGGCTAAAGGTAAGCTTTTCACTCCCCGAATCCATTTTTCGATTCGTAGAACGTAATATAATGGATAAATATTGACGGGGAAGGGTTTTGTTAAAGATTCTATGGTGGAAAAAATCCTAATTTGGATAAATAGGATCTTGGGTTTGGTCTAGGGTTATTGGGCTTGTTATAATCCAAACAATTAGACCTTTGATTGTTGATCCTTGCGTATATTGTATGTTTTTAGACCACGAACAAGCAGGAAGAATCCGAAAAGGGAAGATTCAAGTGTCTTAGGGGATTCAAGCTTAGATTTGAGGTAGGTGATGGTTGTGATGGTTGTGATTCTATGATTGTGTGATTTATGTTTGTTCTTGCTTCATTTCGATACATATTTGTATGCAAATGTTGCATTATTGATCACACTTGTTGTAAATGAGGATAATTGAATAATTGTATGCCATGAATCACCTCTTGTTGTATGATGGTGAGAATATCTATTGTGATTGTGATTGTGGTTTGTTGAATGGGCGGGTGTCACGATCCGACACACTAACTAGGATCGGTTGCCACATTTCGGCATAAATATGGGATAGATTGCCACGTTCTGGCATAATTATGGGATCGGCTGCCACGTTCCGGCACACTAGCTTGGATCGGGTTCCACGAACCGGTATGCTAACAGTTTGGGTTTGGGTTTGGGTTCCATGAGAGGACCATTGAATTGGGTTTTGTGAGAGGGCCATTGAATTGTGTTGTGTATCTGCTTGTGATGAGTTTGTTCATAGCTAATGCTGATTGATATTGGAAGACAGTATATTGCTCTAAATTGATATAACTATGATGTGTGAGAATCATGAATTTGTTCATTGTTCGTATATGTTGATGATATTGTATATGTTCGATATGTGCATGCGATTATATTGTTGTATTGACTAATGCATGTTATACTTAATGGGATAGCCGTGTGATCCTACCAATACACTGTGGTTGTAACTGATACTGCACTTGCTCTTGCTTTGTTGAGTATAAGGCATCTTCAGGTGGTTATTGATAGACCTCAGCTAGGTGACTATTGAGCGTGATCAGATTCACGAGTGAACCAGTTCTTTAAGGCTGCCATTGATCCTTCTTTTTAAAGTCCACCCTTTTCGGACTTAAACTATTTGTTTAAAGTGTTTTCTTTAGCTTCAGGGTTGTACCCCTTGCTCTTAGACTTGTCGTTAGTAGAGTTTTGGTACATTGACTTTCAGGTTCTAGGGGTTGAATTTCTGCATTAGTTCTGCTAGTTTACTTAAAACCTTTGGAGTTTATGGGGACTCCATTTTTATTGTCATTTAAACCTGCTTCCGTATCTTTAAATGCATAGTTTTTGGTTAAGTTGTTTAGTCTGGGTTGTAGTAACGGTTCTTCCACCGGAGGGTTAGTGCCAATCACGACAGTTTGGGTCGTGACAAAGTTGGTATTAGATCTCTAGGCTCATTGATCTCATTGTACCAAAATGATTCTAGTAGAGTCTTGCGAAACAGTAGGAAGACATCCATACTTTTCTTCGAGAGGCTATAAGACTTTAGGAAAAACTCACTGCTTTCTACTCCTTCGTGCTATGACCTAAATCCAATTGGTATTTGGGTGATACAAATTGGTATCTTTCCTCCTTCACTCTATGGTCCGAACTAGAGCAACAAAAGTGGTAACACCATCGCTAGTAAGAGAGGATGTGTATAGACTACCGATAGTTGAATAAGATCACCATTCAGATCAAGTATCCATTGCCTCGGATATATGATTTTTTTAACCAATTGCAAGGTGCATCATTTTTCTCTAAGATTGATTTAAGGTCTGGTTACCATCAATTAAAGATTGAGGCGGTTAAGAATTGGGTTCGACCAAGTTCTATGATTGAAATTTGCAATTTTGTGGGGCTCGCTAGCTACTATTGTCGCTTGTGGTATAAGTTGAGTCCAATTGGTATCTCAACGAAGTGAGCTAGACGTCCTGGTCACGACTGAGGGACCACAAGCAAAGAAAATTGGAAATTGAGAAGGTTCCAATTGGTATCTGGCCCTAGGGGTTGTGTGAATGCATGGATGATCAGGAATGGTCATCCATTGAGGGAAATAATTAATTAAGAATTTGGACTTATCTGCAAATTGTATCTTGGAAACTTTGAATGCGTGCTTTTAGTTGTCTGAATTAACTGCAAATGTGAAGTTGCAATTGCTTAAATGTGATGAGGTGATTATGTGCACAATAAATGTGTGTCTAATCTTTGATATGTAAAGTATGTTGGCCTGGTTGTTGAAGTTATGCAAGTTGTAAATACTTGAGTATCGGAAAATTTGTTGTGAATGGAAGATCTTGACTAAGGATCGTGTGAGTGTCTGGGTGTATCCTAGGGATGTGTGGGTGGTGGTGCTGAATTGACAAGAATGAATTGGTTCGTGTGTCGTGGGATTAACTGGGGGTAGCAAATGATTATCCTAGATGAGGATTATTCTAAAATTGCTAAGTAAAGCTGGAAACCTTTGTGGAATTTAGAAAAGAGAGAAAAACCCCAGAAAATTAGTTGGCCTGGGTTCTGTTTCCGTTATGGCCGCTGGGGCGGGATTCTGCCTGCTAAGGCCAGGCCGCCAGGGCGGTATTTCTTCCGCCAGATCGGGGAAGGGCGAGACAGAATCTCAACCCAGTCTCCCATGTCTTCCACCTTAGTCACAATTATGGACCCGTATCGTATCTGAACTAACCCCCGCAATCTAATTCATTTTTCAGCAATCAAATATAAGTGGTAAAGTGTGTTAAATTGTGGAGAACCTGGGCATATGAGGAGGAAATCAGTGAGGTCGTGGAGGCCGAGGAAATGGTAATGGAGGTAGAGGAGTAGTGCAGTCAGGCGAGGAGGTTGCCTGTCAAGATGACAGGGCTCAGTTATATGCTTTTCGGGTAAGACTGAGTTTGAGGTGTGTGATGCAGTGGTCACTAATACTGCTCTTGTCTATGTCCGGATGGCTATTGTTTGTGTGGTCTAGGTTCTACTTATTCGTATGTGTCAGTTCAATTTCCTTGGGATTTAATGTGGTTTGTGATATACTTGATTCCCCAATCCATGTTTCTACCCCAAGATGAAGAGTCAGTCATAGTTACCCTTGTATATCGTGTTGTCCTATTGTGTTTATGGATTTTCATATTTGGGTTGATTTCGTTATGCTTGATATGACTGACTTGATATAATCTTAGGCATGACTTGGTTATCCCCCTATTATACCAGGCGTAATTGTAATACTAAGTCGGTAACTTTAGAGATCCCCGATAGGGAAAGATTAAAGTGGGAACGGTGTACAAGCCTAATCTAGCTAAGACCATATCCTCAATTGGGCAAGGAAACTGGTAGGGCAGGGTTGTTTGGCTTATTTGGCTTATGTTTGGGATGTTGAGGTTGAGTCCTCCTCTATTGAGTCTATTCCTAAGGTGTCAGAATTGAGAGAGCTTCTTGATAAATGGCTCATCTGTCCTAGTGTTTTCCCATGGGTGCTCCTGTCTTGTTTGTTAAGAAGAAGAAGGGTAGTATGAGGACTGATAATTTTATATTAATCCATAAGGGAGTGGATTGATACCAGAATGACAATCTTATGTATAAAGAAAATTCCATTAAGTATACTTGGGTGAAAGAAATTGAAGATTTTAGTAAAAAAGTGCATACCAAGATTGGGTTAGTCCTTTAAATTTGATGAGTTTACATGAGTTTGAGGTGTCATGTTGATGAAATGTTGGCTTCATAGTGATAGTCAGGGCTAACTGAGCGTAATGGTAATAAGAATTCGCGATGAATTGTGATAGTATGCAACTATATAATGAGATTGTTGATTGAGAGAATTTTGTATAGTAATTACGACTTGCGAGTATCTAAGATTGTGGTTTTCTAATATTTGGTGAGTAACGTGGTTGTATGGAAAGTTTTAAGAGATGGTGGGACACCATTCGAATAGAAATTAAAGAGCTAGAGTCATAATGAAGAAAAATGGTGGGATGTAGTACAACCTTTAGAGAGAGTCTAGAGCAAGAATATTTCCTTTGATTCTTCAGGCCAAAGAGTTATCTTTAGAGGAGTAGATAATTGGATTCAGAGTCGCGTGATTTCATTTGTTTTGGTGTGGCTATGGTAATAGTGTCACAAGTGTGTCAGATTGGTTAAAAACTATCGAAAAAGACTTGAGAAAGGAGTGTACAAACATTAGCTCGAGTGTGATGATAAGTGCTTTGTTTTTTTTTTGAGTTTAGTAATGAGTACGATTGAATTTTAGCGAAGGATATTGTAAGATCGATAGAGATGCGGTCAATGATAAACGAAGATCTATGAATTCATAAGAATCTTCAAAGTACAAGCTAATGTTGATAGAGAAAAGGGATTGTGTTATACAGTGGAAATTACAATTCAGATTTTTCATTGTAAGTCTACATTCGTGATATATTTTGTCAAGGTATGGATTGAAAAGGTGAGAAATGATCAATTGTATCCGGTTTTGAGCATTTGAAAGGACTTACACCTGGGTTGAGTCGTAAGTCTACTACTATTGATTGTTAAGTACCTAATAAAGGTTTCTTTTTTAGAAAGTGTTGGTTTATAATAAGGTAAAAGGTCGGAGTATTTATGATGGTTGTTAGTGTTGTGAGTATGATTCCCTAGCTATTCTCTAGTGTGTTTTCACTTTTGTGGGTGGATCCATAGTGGTGGATCAGGGTACCTAATCCTGCAATGTTCTCTTGGTTGAGTAGGAAGATTGGGAAGATTTGGTTATCTCGAATGACATAATTGGTGTTGTCTTGGAGTTGTTAAAGTATTTTAGTGGTTCTAAATGTACCACCCTGCTTATGAGAAATTATAGAAGAGCTACCATGCGTATTTGTGGTTGTCCGGCAATCTTAATATTCCTCTAGTCGTTGAGGTCATGTATCAATTATGTGTGGTTGAATGTGGGGATCATTGGGTCCAATTCTACTGTTCTTAAGAGGTAATATACAATTACTAAATCTAGCATTTCGATAGTGTTGTTGGAGGGGTTGTTTGCTTGGACATATCGCTCGATGGGTATATGATTTCTAAAGATAAAATTTGTTATAACTTAAGCTCATGGGAATTTATGTTGTAAGATGGAGATATTGTTAAGAACTATGATTGTTTGGGTATTATAAGTGTCTGTTGGTTGGTTCAGGTCCACCTTTAATTATAGTGAGTATTGATTTAGAATTTTATCATGGTTATGTGAGAAAGGATTCGTCCTGATGTTTGTTTCAAAGATCCTTGATAACATGTGGTAGAGGTGTGTACGATCAACTTTGGTGGTTGTTGGGAATCGTTTTGTTGTTAGTGAAGTTTACATACAACAATATTTATCACTCAAGTGTTGAGATGACTTCATTGAGGCATTGTAAGGGAGGATGTGTAGGTATTCAATTGGTTGGTTTGAGGTTGGAGATGTGAAACCCTTAAGGGGTAATGAGATTCGGTAAGAAGGGCATACGTTACAAGTATCCCCATTAATTCGACGATTCAGATACTACTCTACCCTTACTTAGCCATTCTTTCCTAGTTACTCACTCGGGGACGAGTGATGGGTAAATTGGTATCTATTGTAATGACCTGATTTCTGTTGTTATGGAAAAAGCCAATGGAGAAAGAATTAGAGTCAGAAAACTTTTTCATAGTAACTCGAGATTAACCCAACCTTGTCCAGATTTGGACGAAATCAGAGTCATCGAGGTGTAGAGAAATCTGGTGACAATCGGGTGAAGTATTTATGATTTTGATTGCATAAGTGGTTAGATAACTCTTTAGAAAACCCATACAACTTTATAGAATTGAATTCAGGCGACTAGAACTCCTGAAATCGATCTTGGCATAAAGGGTATTTTTCTGAGCATCGTTGGTTAAAGGTGTGTTGTCAAATGGGGATTTTGGAATTCTTGAATTAACTTTCTGTCTCGAAAATGCCGCTTTGGCGCAGGGTTTTGCCGCTTTGGCGGGGACGCTGTGGCAGTGTGGTGGTCGTTGTGGCGGGCCCGATGCGAATTAAAGTCGTTAATAAATCCCTAAACAACCTCATTATGCACTTTTTGATTTTTTGAGCTAAGGAATGACTCCCAAGAGACTCCTACTCACTTTTCACCATTCTTGAGGCTAAAGATAAGCTTTTCACTCCCCGAATCCATTTTTCGATCCGTATAACGTAATATAATGGATAAATATTGATAGGGGAGGGTTTTGTTAAAGATTATATGGTGGAAACAACCCTAATTTGGATAAATAGGATCTTGGGTTTGGTCTAGGGTTATTGGGTTTGTTATAATCCGAACAATTAGACCTTTGATAGTTGATCCTTGTGTTAATTGTATGTTTTTAGACCACGAACAAGTGGGAAGAATCTGAAAAGGGAAGATTCAAGTGTCTTAGGGGATTCAAGCTTATATTTGAGGTAGGTGATGGTTGTGATGGTTGTGATTCTATGATTGTGTGATGTATGTTTGTTCTTGCTTCATTATGATACATGTATGTATGTGAATGTTGCATTATTGATCACACTTGTTGTAAATGAGGATAATTGAATAATTGTATGCCATGAATCACCTATTGTTGTATGATTGTGAGAATATACATTCTGATTGTGATTGTGGTTTGTTGAATGGGCGGGTGTCACGATCCGATACACTAACTGGGATCGGTTGCCGTGTTCCGACGTAAATATGGGATAGGTTTCCACGTTCCGGCATAATCATGGGATCGGTTGCCACGTTTCGGCATAAATATAGGATCGGCTATCACGTTCCGACACACTAACTTGGATCGGGTACTACGAACCGGTATGCTAATAGTTTGGGTTTGGGTTCCATGAGAGGACCATTGAATTGGGTTACGTGAGAGGACCATTGAATTGTGTTGTGTATCTACTTGTGATGAATTCGTTCATATCTAATGTTGATTGATATTGGAAGACGGTATGTTGCTCTAAATTGATATAACTGTGATATGTGAGAATCGTGAAGTTTTTCATTGTTTGTATATGTTGATGATATTGTATATGTTCGATATGTGCATGTGATTATATTGTTGTATTGACTAATGTATGTTACACTTAATGGGATAGCCGCGTGATCCTATCAGTACACTATGGTTGTGTACTGATATTGCACTTGCTCTTTCTTTGTTGAGTACAGGGCATCTCCAGGTGGCTATTGATAGACCTCAGCTAGGTGACTATTGACCGTGATCGGATTCAAGGTTGAACCAGTTCTTTCAGGCTGCCATGGATCTTTCTTGTTTAAGTCCACCATTTTCGGACTTAGACTATTTGTTTAAGGTGTTCTGTTTAGATTCAGGGTTGTACCCTTTGCTCTTAGACTTGTCGTTAGTAGAGTTTTGGTACATTGACTTTCAGGTTCTAGGGGTTGAATTTCTGCATTAGTTTGGCTAGTTTATTTAAAACCTTTGGAGTTTATGGGGACTCCATTTTTATTGTCATTTAAACCTGCTTCCGTATCTTTAAATGCATAGATTTTGGTTAACTTGTTTAGTCGAGGTTGTAGTAATGGTTCCCCCACCGGAGGGTTAGTGTGGGTGCGAATCACGACGGTCTGGGTCGTGACACTTTGCGACTTGAGATCACTTTAGTGAAACTCATCCATATCTCTTTTTCATTTTTTTTGTCATTTATTTGTGTAGGTTACTAACTTTTTTCAGTGACACTTCTTGTTTTTATCCATAGATATCTATATATTGAATAATTTATATTACTTTCGTAACACGTTTCTTTCATTAATAATATCTACATGTAAAAGAAATATACACACAAAACTTTACACATCGAAAAATCTAGAAATAGTATTTTTACTTGAGCAGTTACCTCTTTAAGAGTCCCTTTCAAGAACTTATCACAACCTAGAGAGAGAATTGTTACTTGAGCATTTAATTAGATATTTTTGGAGTAGTATTGAGCACCAATATGGGGAAGATTTCAAACATCTCACATTCCCCATAAACCACGTAGCAAGTGTAGGTAAGGATCACACTGACTTTTAAGCGACTCCTCACTGCCTTTGAACAAACCTTATAGTGGATCCATGAGTTGAATTTGTTCTATACCCTTGCATGGTATAAGATAGTTCTAGTGGAATGGGTGAGACGATGTATCATCACGAGGCTCATAGTGATGGTTGTCGGTTATAGAAACTCTACAGTAATTTTATATATATATATATATATATATATATATTTCAGTTGAATTACATTCAAACTTTTAGTTCAATTATTCGTTATTCAACTATATTACATACTCATACATATATATATATATATATATATTTCAGTTGAATTACCTTCAAACTTTTAGTTCAATTATTCGTTATTCAACTATATTACATACTCATACATTCAATGAATTGATATATTGTCACGACCTAGACCATCGTGATTGGAACCCACACTAACCCTTGGTGGGAGAACCATTAATACTAATCAGCTAACCCAAAAACTAGTCATTTAAAGATACGGAAGCATGTTTAAATGCAGAAATAAAGTGGAGTTCCCATAAGCTCTGAAAGTCTAACGAATCATCACTAAAACATTGCGGAAAACACCCTAGAATCTCAAAGTCAATGTACCAAAACATTTAAAGTTCAACAAGTCTAAGGAAAATGGGTACAACCAAAACTAAATATTCGAGTAAGTCTAACTAGAAAGTCTGAGTC
This sequence comes from Solanum lignicaule, assembly GCA_029582545.1. Classification (NCBI taxonomy): domain Eukaryota; kingdom Viridiplantae; phylum Streptophyta; class Magnoliopsida; order Solanales; family Solanaceae; genus Solanum; species Solanum lignicaule. The sequence goes on from JAJOOF010005887.1 coordinate 10,574, forward strand.
CGAAAAGTAAGCTCTATGAGGAGGCAAGATCTTAAGCGCATAACGATGGATTAGAAAGGAGATCATACTAACGCACGATAAGAATAACAAGAAAGTGAAGTTTTCCTAAAACACTTTATATCCTCCCTCTCATCAGATATGGTGCACTTCACACCCATGAAAAGGACTCTACTAAGTGCGGCTTTACAAACATCCTAGGACTCTTAAACCTAGTGCTTTGATAATAAGTTTGTCACCCCCCGAACTACCCCGAGACGCGGACACGGGACTTAGGACCACAAGTGATCCCAAGCTAACCATATTGGCATGATCACGAGCATACTAAAGATAATAAACAGATGCGGAAGCTAAATCATAAATAAAATGAAAAGATGGGGAATACCCATATACTATAACTGAGATAAATGAAAACTGATGAGTATAATACAAAGAAGATATTAACTCAATTCTAAACTGAATCTAACTATGTCTGAAAATAGCCTCTAGCTGACTAGAAATGCTAGGATAGGCCCTAGCTAAGTCTAGCAAAACTGAAACTAAAGGACTAAAATTACTGAAAAGAAACTCATAATTGTTGTCCTTGGAGAATGAGGACTCACCACTGATTCTTCTGAACTAGAGATCGGGAACCGATCTAAGCGTGATCTGGATGCTGAGAACCTAAACCTACATCACGAGAAGATGTAGCGCAGAGTATGTGTCAGTACTTGAAAGGTATTGAGCATGCAGCATAGAATAAAGCTAAAATAAACATATAACTGAATGAGCAATAGAGCAAAAGCATAATCTGAACATGATATAGATACTGAATACTGAGCTAACTGAATGCAATGACCAAATTTATAACATGCTGAAACTGAATACTGACTGTATTGTAAATGAGGTCAATGCAATAGAATCTGAGTGAACTGTGGGAGCTACTAATAACCGACAATAAAACTACATGAGCTAAATATGGAGTCCGATGTATATGCCTCATCGAGAGGACCCAATATACCCGGCCAAAGGTAAAGAGGCATGACTAGCGTGATCACTAACTGATATTGCGCACAGAGGGGACTTACACCTACGTGGCTCGTAGTTCTGGGACTATATGAGTACGATGAACCCTAGTCCAACTCAGTATTATGCTACTCCCAATAGATTAAGTGGTTAACACATTATGACTAAGTTTCTGTATATAATGGATAGCTCAAAATTGAACTTGTAATCTGAGAATGCAACAATTAATCTGATAATGATGCATTCATAAACTGAGGCATGTATAACTAAATACATTGTGACTGAAATACTGAATAGCTCAAAATACTGACATGTAGATACTCATACTTGGAAACTCGTTCTTAGAAAACAATTCAAAATCATATTATATTGTGATCATTGATGACTTCAAAAGTCATACTACATAAACATTGATGGTATATCTAGATACCATATTGTTCATACATTGATGACCTACTCGATTGTCATACTAATCATGTTTTAGAAGCTCTTTCTCAAAACTCATCTTAACTTTCTCAAAAACTCAGTTTAAAACTCAAGTGTTGTCTTAAAAAAAAGCTTCTCAAGATTTATAACTCAAAATAGGGTTTATGTTGAAATATACTGATCATGTGGCGTTCAAAACTGGAGCATGTATATCTGAATAACTGAAATATCTGACCTAGCATGTGTAATTCAAGAACTAAAGAAATACATAGCTAGGGTTCTGAAATTCATGCAATAAACTGAGTACAAACATGATAATCTAATTTGGGACATATTCATAAGTAATTCATGATAATCTGCTAGAATTCTAGAAATCCTAGGTCTGTTCATAGTAAGAGAATCAAGAAACTGATTGAGTTCTAGGGACCTAATGGGCAAAAGGAACCCACTAGTGAAATCCCACATACCTGGTGATGAATTCCACGGAGAAATCTTTCGATTTTAGGGCTGGAACTGATGGAACCTTGCTGCGTTCTTGAACTAGGGTTCTTGACTTCTTTCTCCTCTTACATTCTAATTTCTCTAAGTTTTTGTGAATGATTTGACTTAGGTAAGTTCTAGTTATGTTTCTAGGCTTAAACTGACTAAAACCTCATAATTTAGGGTCTAAACGATGTAGCTTAGGGGTCCAATGAAATAGGAAAACACCAAAATACCCATGACTTAACTACTGTCAGAGTGATCGAAGGACGGGACCTACGGGCCGTAGGTCAATCTACGGTCCGTAGATTGGGTCGTAGGTCAAGTCTGTTCGACAAGGCCTCACTAAAACGAGTATAAATTTTTACTCGGAAGTCGGATATTAGCAAACTCGGTGGCGTTGGAAAAATTATTAAATTATCTATCATATCATAGGTCATGAGACACATAATTCCTTTTGTGCAGGGAGTGATGACCATTTGAAGTTGACCCAATCAGCAATTTCCCCCTAACTGGCTGCTGACCTTCACCAACGGTCCGTAGGTCCAACCACGGACCGTACTAGTCGACCGTGGGTGGGATCAGAGACTTTTAAGACTTGTCCCTTAACCACGGAACCCCACCCATGGTCTGTGGTTCCACCTACGATCCGTGGTTCCACCTACGATCCGTGGGTGGTTCAGTTGGTACTGGTCAATGGTCCTCTCATGGAACTTATACCCAAACTGTTAGTGTGCCAAATCGTGATACCCGATCAAAGTTAGTGTGATCAAATTCATAATTAGATCTCTTATTCATTTCCAGATTTACGTAGACCTCACTGACTCCGATTTCATCCAAATCTAAACTAGGCTAGGAATTCTCAAGTTACTACCAAAACATTTTCCAGCCCAATTTTTTCTCCGTTGGCTTTTCTATAACAATGGGAGAAGGTTGTTACAATAGATACAAATTTACTCATCACTCGTCCCCGAATGACAAATTAGGAAAACAGGCTAAAGCAAGAGTGGAGTAGTACCTGAATCGTCGATCAACTATGGATACTTGTCTCACATGTCCTTCTCGGTTTCCCAAGTAGTTTTCTCAATCAGACGATGCTTCCATTGAACCTTCACAGACTTAATCTCTTTGGTCCTCAGCTTTTAGACATCACTATCAAGAATTGCAATCGGTTCCTCCTCATACCGAAGGTCTTTGCCTAATAAAACTGGGTCCCATTTTATGATGTAATCCATGTCACCATGATATCTCTTCAACATGGAGACATGAAATACCGGATGAAATCCCGATAGGTTAGGAGGTAAAGCCTATCTATAAGCCACTTGCCCTACATAATCAAGAATTTCAAATGGTCCAATGTATCTAGGACTAAGCTTGCCCTTCTTGTTGAATCTCATCAACCCTTTCATGGGTGACACCTTAAGAAGAACTTTTTCACCAGCCTGAATTGCCATGTCCCTTACCTTATGATCTGCATACTTGTTCTGTCGACTTTGGGCTGCTAAGAGTTTAGCTTGGATGCTTCTTACCTTATCCTGGGCGTCCTTCACCAAGTCAACCCAAAAAGGTTTCACATCTCCCGCCTCAAACCATTTTATGGGTGATCTACATCCCCTCCCAAAAAGTTCCTCGAACGGTACCATGTCAATTCTGGAGTGGTAGTTGTTATTATAGGAGAACTTACACAACGGTAGGAACTTGTCCCAATGCCCTCCAAAGTCAATCACACATGCTCTCAACATGTCCTCTAACACTTGAATCATTCTCTCCAATTTCCCATCCATCAGTGGATATGAACTGCGTACCACGGTCTGAGATGATAGAAAGGGGCACCCCGTACGTGCACCCTTACTATCTCTTTTACATACACCTTAGCCAAGTATTGCACATTATAGTCAATACTCTGATTGGAATGAGATGGGCTGATGTAGTCAATCTGTCAACAACTACCCAAATAGAATCAAATTTCCCCAAGGTCTTGGGGAGACCAACCACAAAATCCATAACTATCCTTTCCCACTTCCATTCCGGAATTAGAATTCTCTGAAGCAAACCTGCTAATCTTTGATGCTCATACTTTACCTGTTGGAAGTTTTGGCACTTTCCCAGAAACTCTGCTATATCGTTCTTCATGCCAAGCCACCAATAAAGTCTCTTTAAATCTCGATACATCTTGGTCACACCCAGATGAATAGAGTACCGTAAACCATGAGACTCTGTCAACAATTTTTGAATCAACTCATCTACTCGAGGGACACAAATTCTTACTTTAAAATTAAGCACACCTCCCGCATGAAGAACCATATCTTGTGCCTTACCAGACACTGTCTTCTTCCTAAGATCATTCAAATTCTCATCCTTAAACTGTTTGGCCTTGATCTCCTCAAGAAAGGTGGCCCTTATCTCAATCCTAGCTAATACCCCACCTTTTTCTGAGATTCCCAACTGCATGAACTTAGACTTCAAATGTTGAATTTTCTTAGCCAAAGGTCACTTGGTCACACCCAAGAAAACTAGACCACCCATACTCCCCGCTTTCCGGCATAATGTGTCTGCCACCACATTAGCCTTACCCGGATGATACTGGATGGTCACATCATAATCCTTGAGTAAGTTCATCCACCTTTGTTGTCTCAGATTTAGATCATTTCGAGTGAATATATGTTGTGTAGACTAAGATGATCAGTAAACACCCCACACTTGACACCATAGAGGTAATGCCGCCAGATCTAAAAAGCAACCACTACCGCAGCCAACTCTAAATCATGTGTTGGGTAATTCCTCTCATGCACCATCAACTGTCGTTATGCATAATGGCCCCGGAAACTAGTAAGTTGAACTAGTGAGTTCTAGAGCCTTTCGTAAGTGTTTTGGAGTGTTGTATGAGCGTTAAATTTTGTATAAATGACTCCCGTACTTAGAATGGAGGTTTAAGGGTTAGGGATTCAAGGTACAACCCCCCAAGGACCACCCAAGGGGTCCTTGGGGAGGACCCTCAAACCAGCCCCAAATCTGCAAAAAAAATGGGCAGACCTACGATTAGCGACCTATTGGCCGTAGGTGGACCCACGCCCCGTAGGTGGGGGTTGTGGGTAAAGGCCTACACAGGCCTGCAATTCCTTAGCCACATACCACACCCATGAAGGGTGCAGTACGATCCGTCAACCCACCTACTGTCCGTAGGTGGGGATCCGTAGGTCAACACAGTTTTTGAGTTCAAGTTGTTAGTTAGGGGTTTCGGAGTTAAGTTAGTAATTAATTAAAGGTTAAGGTAGGTCAGTTAGTTACTTAATTATCCACATATATACGCCTAATATAACCCTAAACTAATTAATTTAACTCACTCATTAAACAACCCCAAAATCCTCTCTCTAGAAATGAAAAAGAAGAAGAGAAGGGAAGTCGGGAGCATCGTAGGTCAAATTTCACACATTGATTCAAGCTTGATTAAGGTATGTTTAGATTATTCATCTATAGGTTATTCCACCCATATTTCCCCCTTAGTTATCCCCCAATTGTGAAGTCAAAAACCCAATTCTAGCTAGGGTTGATCTTACATTGTGGGTAGGGTTTGGGTATGATTCCAATCTAGTGGATAATACCCAATTATGATTGATTTAGCTTTGTTTAATGACAGTATGATAATTTCATGTGATTTCAATGGTAAACCCTAGCCTAATTTGATGAATGTGATAATTGTGGGTTTTTGCCATTAGAGGTGAAATTGAAGGTTCATGAGTAATCTTCCTAAATCAATGTCATGAGTAGTAATTGATTAAGATTAGGAATACCTAGACATGAATTGAACTAGACTCTATAATACATGATTGATCTTGACTTCTAAAGATGAAATTGAGGATTCTCGATAGATGTTCTAGGATTGTCATCATATATAGAACTTATTCAAGAATAGGAATATGAAATCATGAATAGAACTAGAATTATGAATGTATGCTAAATCATTAATGGTAATGATTGAAATTGGGAATTTATGATGAATTGTGCTTAGAATTGCCTATGACTATGGATTGTGACTAGAATCACCTAGTATCAAAGAATGTGATTGAATGTCTTGTAATCTAGGTTCATAATATGCTTCCATGATGTAGAGTTATTGAGAATTAGGACTTGTAGTTATGAATTTTGATCACTACGGCTTCAGGGTGAAGCTAACATGATTAACTTTAGATCTTAAGGCTTTGAGAGTAAAATCTACATATGAATCCAAGGCCAATGAATAGAATTTTGTTGAGAGACCTTTACCTACCTAGATTACCTTATGAATCATAGGTGGTAGAAAGTGATAGAATCACTTAGGTCATGATGGTATCCTTGTCTAATGTAGATTTCTAGACATGATATTAAGTATGAAGATGAATTTAACATGAAATAATTCTCTCATAGTAATGGTTCTAAGGTTGAAGGACTTCTCCTAGCTAATTGAATCTAAGGCTAGAGAGCCTTTATACCTAGGTCATGGATGGTGATAGTTGCTCACACGTGGTCTAAAAGAGGTATTAGCATGGATTGGTTGTCAAGCACATCTTTCCATAACTTGAGTCAAAGTAGAGACTTAATGATTATCTTGTGGGATTTATGCCTAGCACCGAGTGGATATTGAAATGAGCTGGAGGTTCCCACCTAGTGGAGTTTGGGCTTTCATAGAGGTTCCCACCTAGTTTAGTTTGGGCTTCCCACATGGGATCTCTCACCTAGAAGAGTATTGATTTTCCCAAGTGTGTCTCATGAGATGGAAGCCTCACCTAGTGGAGTTTGGGTTTCTAGTAGAAATCTCTGAATTCCGTAATTACACTCCCCGTAGGAAAGTTAGCTAGTGGATCCAACTATCCTAACAAACCGGTCCTACCTTAGGCAAGTGGACCAACCATTGATGGTGTGGGTAACACCATGAGAGATCATGTGATAACTCATATGTTCTCATGTCGGTTAAGGCTATATCCCAGTTAAACAAGATTGGTAATGAACTAAGATTGTGCTCAAGGTAGCATCTCCTAGAGTTAAAATCTCATGGGATAAGATTATGCGTAATGTAGCATCTCCTAGAGTCCAATGCAAGTAATTGTCTAAGATTATGCTTGAAGGAGCATCTCCTAGAGATCAAACTAAGTGAACTAAAAGTATGTTTTAAGTAGCATGTCCTGGGGTTCAAACATGATGAACTAAGATTATGCTTGTGGAAGCATCTCCTAGGGTTCAACCTTAATGAACTAAGATGTACTTAGCATAGTATATCCTAGGGTTCTAAGTAATGAGGAACTAAGATAAGCTAGTGAAGTACCTTAAATATTCAAGAATATAAATGGACTTAGAAATGCTAAAAGGAGTATCTCATAGAGTCAATGACAATAATGAACCTAGACATACTAAAAGGAATATCTTATAGGGTCCAACCTAATAATGAACTAAGATCATGCTTTAAGTAGGATCTCCAAGAGTTCAAACATGATAAACTAAGATGTACTTAGTATAGTATCTCTTAGGGTTCAAAACAAAAAGGGACTAATATAGACTTAGTAAAGTGTCTCCTAGTGTCCCCATGCTTTAAAAAGAGGGTCAGTCCCTAGTTAAGGAACATGAGTATGATGACCTAAAGAAGTACTTAGTATTAGTAGTAGTATGGGATGCTATTCATGTCTTGCACAAGTATGACTTAAGGTTACCATATGAATGTTGTCTTACTTGAGTTATGCTTGATGGATTGTTGCTATAGATGCCTTCCAATATATGTTTTACTAAAGGTGATAGCTCCCTTGTGTACCTAAAGTAAGCCAATAGTGATACCAAAGCAGGGTAAATATTAATATAATGACTTCAAGGTTATGCTTAGTGTGAAGGGTAGTATGGGATGCCTTTCATACATTGCACAAGTGAGCTTTGGGGTTACTTAGAAGTATGGTGCCCTTATGGTATAGAAAAGCTTAAGACTTAACCATGCATATAGACAATGATTAAGATGACCAAAAAGGGATACTTGCCTTGGGTGGTATTATGGGATGCTATTAATGCTTTGCACATGTATGCTTTTGAGGTAACTTGAGAATGGTTCTATTATGGTAGAGATGACTAAGAGTCAATTATGCTTATATGATGTTTATGTTGAAGACTTGGCTTATTATGATTATGACTTATCTCCTATGCTCATTAATTACGTCTCATGTTGACTTATGATTATATGATGCTTATGTTGGAGATTATGCTATTACTATGACGATTATGCTATGACTATGTTATTATCTCTTATGCTTATGTCTTATGTTGACTAACTATTTGAGATGCTCTTATGATGTTGTGCTAGCTTTCATACTTGGTACATTTCGTACTAACGCATATTGCCTACATTCTAACCAAATGTACAGTGTGGAGACTTGAGTTCCTTTGGAGGCTAGGTTTCTAAGGTACGAGAAGAGTTGAAGAATTGGTGAGTCCTCATAGCTTCGAGGACAAACCCATTATTCCTTTATGTAATTTCTTTATGTTTTAGACTTTATATGGGCTGCGTCCCAAGACTTTTATTCAAGAGTTTGATAGATGGTTTTAGACAACGATGTAGTAAAGACTTCCGCTTTCTTATGAAATTGTTTTCGATTGTATGGTTTAAAGTAGTTTTAAATTTCCCCTACTTTTCTATTATCTTATGTTGTGATTATGCTAAGGGCTTGTATGAGACCCCTTCGGTGTCAAGTACACCATGTTACGTCTAAGGGGTGCCCCTGGGTCGTGACAAACTTGGTATTAGAGAATAAGGTTTTGGGATGGTTTTAGGATGTCTCAAACCACGTCTAGTAGAGTCTTGTTCATATATGTGAAGCGCGCCACATTTATGAATAGGAGGCTATTGGATGCTTAGGAAAAGTCTCACTTCTTCATTCTCTTAGTCGTGCCATAGAGTTTAACTTTATAAGGTTTCTCTCATATTCCTTATCCGATGGTCACTAGGATATGACACTCGAAGAGTTTATGCTACAAGGAGCGAGGGAGAAAGGTGGGTTGTGATGCCAATTATGGCAATGTGACTTGAGAGATTTGAGATGATAGATGGTGATGTTGTTTTCAGTGTGAATGATGCTTCATTGTTGCCTTTATGTTATGAAGAATGTGTAGAAGGATTTTTGTAGGCTTACTCCCAAGGGGGTGATAGTGTGCCTACCTAGCAAGGTGATAGTGAGGTCATGTTTGTTGTTGGTAAAACTCGACTTAGTCATGATGAGTTTTGAAGTATGTTGATGGATTAGTTGAATAGGGTGTTTAAGTAATGCCTAGATGGGTTGAGTGAATAGACTCCTCTAAGAAGGGTAGAAGTGTAATTTACCATGGTTTAGAATCATCTTGTGTGATGGATATAAAAGCTTAAGTGATGACTTGCTCCGGCCTTAGAATTGAAAGAAGTGATGCTTAAAAGAGATAGTATAGGCTTGCTCCCAAGGGGGAGATAATGTGCTAAGATAGCAAGGTCGTTGAGTATCCTTGATGTTTATGAGTTAAGTTTGCTTGAAATTCTCACCTTAAGAGGTGTAGTGAGTTTGAGGAGTTTAGACCCGGTTTGGTGGGCTCATGTGAGATCTTAAGAGGTGTTAGTAAGGTTGTTTGTGAGGTAGAGTGCTTAAAAAGAATCTCTCTAATTTAGAAGTACCGGTAGAGATCTTAGACCGGCAAGTTAAGATATAGAAGAACAAGGAAGTTGTTCCATGAAGTAGCATGGACCGTCCTCTAGTGAGGGTTTTAGGTAAAGGTGCCACTTGGGAGGCCAAGGGCCAATGAGATATCCCAATGTCCTTATCCTTTTCCTTCTACTCCTATTCAAGCTTGAGATGATACGTTCCTCTTGACTTGCTTTTATGTGAAGTCATGTGTGAATTGTATGTTTCCATGATCTTCTTATGTGATGCATGTTCATGAAAATGCTTAGGTCTTGTAAGAAATGACTTATATGCATTCTTTTCCTCATGTTGTAGTGCATTGAGTAGATTTGCATATAGACTTCATGAGATGAATTATGAGCATGCCTTAGCTTTGGTAGTTGAAAGATTCCTCCTTGAATAAATGCTTTTTGAGAGTAAATTGCATTTAGGCTCCATGAGTGTGTGTTGAGCATGTTTTACTTGGGAGATGGTAGTTCCTCCTTGAAAATAAGAAAAAAAAATATAGAATTTCATGCATTTTGGGTTGGTAGATGTAGTTCCTACTCCCTTGTGTTGCATTGAATAAGTTTAGTTTGGAATTGAAGTTTTCTTGCTTGGTTGTGTGCATTTAGATGTAGTGCATGCATAATGGGCTGCTAGTTTAGAGTTGTGACTTTATGAAGTGTTTAGAATAGTCATTCGAGGACGAATGATCCCAAGGAGGGAGATATTTTAATGCCCCGGAAACTAGTAAGTTGAACTAGTGTGTTCTAGAACTTTTCGTAAGAGTTTTGGAGTATTTTATGAGGGTTAAATCTTGAAGAAAAGACTCCCATACTTAGAATGGAGGTTTAAGGGTTAGGGAGTCAAGGTACGACCACTCAAGGGGTCCTTGGGGAGGACCCTCAAACCAGCCCCAAATCTGCAAAAAATGGGCAGACCTACGATTGGCCACCTACTGGCCGTAGGTGGACCCACACCCCATAGGTGGGGGTCGTGGGTCAAGGCCTGCACAGGCCTTCAAGTCCTTAGCCACAGACCACACCCACGAAGGGTGTAGTACGTTCCGTCAACCAACCTACTGTCCGTAGGTGGGGATCCGTAGGTCAACACAGTTTTTGAGTTCAAGTTGTTAGTTAGGGGTTTTGGAGTTAAGTTAGTAATTAATTAGGGGTTAAGGTAGGTCCGTTAGTTAGTTAATTAGCCAACTATATAAGCCTAATATAAACCTAACTAATTCATTTAACTCACTCATCAAACAACCCCAAAATACTCTCCAAAAATCCTCCCTCGAGAAGTGAAGAAGAAGAAACGAAGGGAAGAGGGAAGCATCCAAGGTCGAATTTCCCCGATTGATTCAAGCTTGATTAAGGTATGTTTAGATCATTAATCTATGGGTTCTTCAACCCATATAACCCCCTTAGTTATCCCCCAATTGTGAAGTCAAAAACCCAATTCTAGCTAGGGTTGATCTTACATTGTGGGTAGGGTTTGGGTAAGATTCCAATCTAGTGGATAATACCCAATTATGATTGATTTAGCTTTGTTTAATGATATTATGATGATTTCATCTGATTTCAATGGTAAACCCTAACCTAATTTGATGAATGTGATAATTGTGGGTTTATGCCATTAGAGGTGAAATTGAAGGTTCATGAGTAATCTTCCTAAATCAATGTCATGAGTAGTAATTGATTAAGATTAGGAATACCTAGATATGAATTGAACTAGACTCTATACTACATGATTGATCTAGACTTCTAAAGATGAAATTGAGGATTCTTGATAGATCTTCTAGGATTGTCTTCATGTATAGAACTTATTCAAGAATAGGAATATGAAATCATGAATAGAACTAGAATTATGAATGTATGCTAAATCATGAATGGTAATGATTGAAATTGGGGCTTTATGATGAATTGTGCTTAGAATTGCCTATGACTATGGATTGTGACTAGAATCACCTAGTACCAAAGAATGTGATTGAATGTCTTGTAATCTAGGTTCATAATATGCTTCCATGATGTAGAGTCATTGAGAATTAGGACTTATAGTTATGAATGTTGATCACTAGGTATTTAGGGTGAAGCTAAGATGATTAACTTTAGATCCTAAGTCTTTGAGAGTAAAATCTATATATGAATACAAGGCCAATGAATAAAATTGTGTTGAGAGACCTTTACCTACCTAGATTACCTTATGAATCATAGGTGGTAGGAACTGATAGAATCACTTAGGTCATGATGGTATCCTTGTCTAATGTAGAATTCTAGACATGATATTAAGTATGAAGATGAATTTAACATGAAATAATTCTCTCATAGTAATGGTTCTAGGGTTGAAGGACTTCTCCTACCTAATTGAATCTAAGGCTAGAGAGCCTTTATACCTAGGTCATGGATGGTGATTGTTGCTCACACGTGGTCTAAAAGAGGTATTAGAATGGATTGGTTGTCAAGCACACCTTTCAATAACTTGAGTCAAAGTAGAGACTTAATGATTATTTTGTGGGATTTATGCCTAGCACCGAGTGGATATTGAAATGAGATGGAGGTTCTCACCTAGTTGAGTTTGGGCTTTCATGGAGGTTCCCACCTAGTCTAGTTTGGGCTTCCCACATGGGATCTCTCACCTAGAAGAGTATTGATTTCCCCAAGTGTGTCTCATGAGATGAAAGACTCACCTAGTGGAGTTTGGGTTTCTTATTGAAATCTTTGTATCCCATAACTAAATGCCCCGTAGGAAATTTAGCTAGTGGATCTGATTATGATAACCAACCGGTCCAACCTTAGGCAAGTCGACCAATCCTTGATGGTGTGGGTAACACCATGAGAGATCATGTGATAACTCATATGTTCTCATATCGGTCAAGGCTATATCCCAATTAAACAAGATTGGTAATGAACTAAGATTGTGCTCAAGGTAGTATCTCCTAGAGTTCAAACTTCATGGGCTAAGATTATGTGTAATGTAGCATCTCCTATAGTCAAATGCATGTAATGGTCTAAGATTAGGCTTGAAGGAGCATCTCCTAGAGATCAAACTAAGTTAACTAAGAGTATGCTTTAAGTAGCATCTCCTAGGGTTCAAACATGATGAACTAAGATTATGCTTATGGAAGCATCTCCTAGGGTTCAACCTTAATGAACTAAGATGTACTTAGCAGAGTATATACTAGGGTTCTAAGTAATGAGGAACTAAGATAAGCTAGTGAAGTACCTTAAATATTCAAGAATATAAATGGACTTAGAAATGCTAAAAGGAGTATCTCATAGAGTCCATGACAATAATGAACCTAGACATACTAAAAGGAATATCTCATAGGGTCCAACCTAATAATGAACTAAGATCATGCTTTAAGTAGGATCTCCAAGAGTTCAAACATGATAAACTAAGATGTACTTAGTATAGTATCTCTTAGGGTTCAAAACAAAAAGGGACTAATATAGACTTAGTAAAGTGTCTCCTAGTGTCCCCATGCTTTAAAAAGAGGGCCAGTCCCTAGTTAAGGAACATGAGTATGATGACATAAAGAAGTACTTAGTATTAGTAGTAGTATTTGTTTCTATTCATGCCTTGCACAAGTATGACTTAAGTTTACATTATGAATGTTGTCTTACATGAGTTATGCTTGATGGATTGTTGCTATAGATGCCTTCCAAGATATGTTTGACTAAATGTGATAGTTCCCTTGTCTACATGTAGTAAACCAATAGCGATATCAAAGTAGTGTAAATATGACTATGATGACTTCAAGGTTATGCTTAGTTTAAAGGGTTGTATGGGATGCCTTTCATACATTGCTCAAGTTTTCTTTGGGGTTACATAGAAGTATGGTGCCCTTATGGTAATAGAAAAACTTAAGACTTAACCATGCAAATAGACTATGATTATGATGACCAAAAAGGGATACTTGGCTTGGGAGGTATTATGGGATGTTATTAATGGTTTGCACATGTATGCTTTTGAGGTTACTTGAGAATGGTTCTATTATGGTAGAGATGACTAAGAGTCAATTATGCTTATATGATGTTTATGTTGAAGACTTGACTTATTATGATTATGACTTATCCCCTATGCTAATTAACTACGTCTTATGTTGACTTATGATTATATGATGCTTATGTTGGAGATTATGCTATTACTATGATGATTATGCTATGACTATGTTATTATCTCTTATGTTTATGTATTATGTTGACTAACCATTTGAGATGTTCTTATGATGTTGTGCTAGCTTTCATACTTGGTACATTTTGTACTAACGCATATTGCCTACATTCTAACCAAATGTACGGTGTGGTGACTTGAGTTGCTTTGGAAGTTAGGTTTCTAAGGTGCGAGAAGAGTTGAAGAATTGGTGAGTCCTCATATCTTCAAGGACAAACCCATTATTCCTTTATGTCATTTCTTTATGTTTTAGACTTTATATGGGCTGCGTCCCAAGGCTTCTATTCAAGAGTTTGATAGATGGTTTGAGACAAAGATGTAGTAAATGTTTTTGATTGTATGGTTTAAAGAAGTTTTAATTTCCCCTACTTTTCTATCATCTTATGTTATGATTATGCAAAGGGCTTGTATGAGACCCCTTCGGGGTCAAGTACACCATGTAACGTCTAGGGGGTACCCCTGGGTCGTGACACATAAGCCATAACATTCTTATCCTACATTAACACAGCACCCAAACCCGAATGGGAAACATCACAATAAACAATAAAATCTTTACCTTCCACTGGTAGTGCTAGAATAGGTGTTGTGGTAAAAAGAGTCTTGAGCTTTATAAAAGCTCTCGTCACATTTTTCGGTCCATTCAAAAGTACCTCCTTTTTTGTCAACCTTGTAAAATGTTTGGCAATAGAAGAAAAGCTTTTCACAAACTGTCGATAGTAATTAGCGAACCCCATAAAACTTTTCACTTCAGTCAAAGAGCTAGGCCAGACCCAATTCATAACCGCTTTAATCTTTTGGGGATCTACCATTACCACCTCCTTTGAAACTAAATGCCCCAAAAAGGTAACCGAAGTCAACCAAAATTGATACTTAGAAAAATTTGCATACAACTTTTGTTTCCCAAGAACACCCAGAACAATACGAAGATGGTCAGCATGCTCTTCCTCACTTTTCGAATAAACCAAAATGTCATCAATAAATACTATCACAAACGAATCAAGAAATAGTTTGAACACACCATTCATCAAACTCATAGTGCCCATAACGGGTCCTAAATGCCGGTTTTGGTAAATCCTCAGGCCTAATATTTAATTGATGATAGCCAGACCTTATATCAATCTTAGAGAAAACGGATGCACCCTGCAACTGGTCAAACAGATAATCTATCCTAGGCAATGGATAATTATTCTAAATGGTGACCCCATTAAATTGTCGATAATCTATGCACATCCTCATACTACCATCCGTTTTCTTAACAAGCAAGACAGGAGCACCACACAGGGAAGCATTAGGACGAATGAAACTTTTATCAAGAAGTTCTTGGATTTGAACCTTAAGCTCTCTCAATTTCGCCGGAGCCATGCGATAAGGAGGAATAGAGATGGGGCGAGTACCAGGTTCCAAGTCAATGCAAAAATTGATATCTCTATCCGAAGGCATACTAGGCAAATCAATATGAAATACTTCTCTAAATTCTAACACCACAGGAATGGATTCAATAGAGGGAGACTCGACCTCAACATCCCGAATATGAGCCAAATAAGCCAACAACCCTGCCCCACCAGTTTCCTAGCCAATCTTAGCTGGTTTAGGCTTGTACACCCCTTCCCACTTTAACTTTTTCCTACCCGGAATATCAAGATACACATACTTAGTGTTACAATTTAACACAGCATAATAGGGGGGACAACCAAGTCATGCCTAAATCAATGTCAGTCATATCCAAAATAACCAAATTAGCCCAAATTTGGAATCCCATAAACATAATAGAACAAGCACGATACACATGGGTGACTATAACTGACTCTCGAACTGGGGTAGAAACATGGATGGTGGCATCAAGTACATCACAAATCATATCAAATCCCAAGGCAAATTGAACGAACACATAATGATAAGTAGAACCTGAATCAAATAACACAATAGCCGACTGGTCACAAACAAGAATAGTAGGTGTGATCATTGCGTCAGAAGACTCTTCATTGCTCTTGCCTAGAGAGGCATAACACTGAGCCATGTCATCTTGATGGGAGACTTCCCTGACCTCCACAGCCTAACTCATTTCCTCCTCGCCCAAATTATGGACGTCCTCGACCATTATTACTATTTCCCGTGGGTACCATTGCTCTAGTCTGTTGTTGCGTAGGGTCCAACATGCGTGGGTGGGGACAGTCTCTCCTCATTGTCTAAATTTTCCATAATTATAACAAGTGCGATCAAAAGATGGCCTGTGCCCGCCGAAGGTGCGGCTCTCTAGCTATCCTGAATCAAATTCTGATGTTGAGTTCACGAGAATAACCTGTAGAAGCGGGCATAGAAGACTGAATTGGTCGGGCTACAAGTGTCGGCCTTCCTAAACCTCTGGAGTAGGAACCCTGAAAGTTACACGTGCTCTTAACTTTCTTAGCCAACGCCTTAACCTGCCCATCGCGCCTCACTCATTCCACTTTCTTCACAAAATTTGTTACCTCATTAAAACTTTTTCCTGCAGAAGTCATGTGCACAGACAATACCTCTAACTTAGAATTCAGTCCCTTGACGAATAGACAGATCCTATCTTCCTTAGTAGTCACCAATTGGGTAGCATAAGTAGACAAAGCACAAAACTTATCCTCATAAGTAGCCATAAACATACCACCTTGCTCCAAAGCTATGAACTCATCATTCTTACTATCTCTCAAGGTCCAGGGCACATACTTCTCCAAGAACAGAGCAGGAAACTAGGTCCAAGTGAGTGGGGGTAAAGCTGACGATCTCCATTCCACATAAGCTCTCCACCACTGCTTAGCCTCACCCTGAAGGTGGATGATCACAAACTCTATTACATGTTGATGGACAATACCCAACATATGAAGCCTCTCATAATAATCCAAGATGAAATCATAGGTGTCCTCACTCTCAGAACCATGGAACACATGCGGCTTCAACTTTGAAAACTTAGTCAACATCTGCTCATTACTAGTCATTATGGGACCCAACAAAGGATGGAAAAAGGCATTATTACCTAATGCTGCACCTCCCCTTGGACTAGTAACAGTAGTGGGGCGGTTGGTTGAGGGTTGAGTACTTGCACTGCTGGGACGATTCCAGGACCAACTAATCTTTTCAGAAAGGACATGATTTGATTAGCTAACACTAGTCTAAGGGAGGAACGCCGGTATTCCTAGATAGTGCATCCTCTTCATGTCCAACATCCCCCTTATCCTCAATCTCTGCATTTTATTCCACCTTTCATGATGTGCAGGAGGGGCCTCTTCCCTTGGAACATTCTCAGTATGGGCTCCATCCCTAGCGGGTGCTAGTCTTCCGCTGCCCCCCTTGCTCTCCCTTTACCCTTTCCTCGATCACGACCTCTCGCTACGGAATCCTCAGCTGGCTCATTGACGGGAGTTGTGGGCTTGGCACTGTTGAACATAGTGTTACCCATCTGTCAACAGAAGAGGGAAGGAGATTAGATACCAATTGGAATCAAGTTATATCACAAAAGGAGACAAGAGAAACCATAGAGATTTCCTAAAGTCCAATAGCCTCTCGAAGAAAATTACAGGCGTCTCCGTACCATTCCGTAAGACTCTACTTGACTCGTTTTGGTACATCGAGATCAACGAACTTAGGGATCTGATACCAACTTTGTCACGACCCAGACCATCGTGATTGACACCCATACTAACCCTCCGGTATGAGAACCATTAATACTAATCAGCTAACGCAAAACTAGTCATTTAAAGATATGGAAGCAGGTTTAAATGCAGAAATAAAGTGGAGTTTCCATAAACTCCGAAAGTCTAAAGAATCATCACTAAAACATTGCGGAAAAAACACCCCTAGAATCTGAAAGTCAGTGTACCAAATCATCTAAAGTTCAACAAGACTAAGGAAAATGGATACAACCCAAACTAAATATACAAGTAAGTCTAACTAGAAAGTCTGAGTCCGAAATGAGTGTACTAAAACGTAGAGGACCCATAACAGCCTGAAAGAACTGATTCACCCTTGAATCCGATCTTTCTCAGTGATCTCCTAAACGAGGTATGTCAGTGGCCGCCTGAAGATACCCTCTACTCAACAAAGAAAGAGTAAGTGCAGTATTAGTACACAACCACAGTGTACTGGTAGGATCATGTGGCTATTCCAGTAAGTGAAACATATATAACCAGTCACATCATAGTAAACATGCATATACCAAACATATACATTATCAGTTATCTTTTTAGGGGCAATGTACCATTCCACAATCTCAATAATATACATATATGACAAGTCAATGGTCCTCTCATGGAATCCATACCCAAATTGTTAGTTTGTCGGATCGTGACACCCGATCCAAGTTAGTGTGTCAAAACGTGATACCCGTTCCAATATGTTTATCGGTACGTGACATACGATCTCAGTTAGTGTGTCAGAGCGTGACACCCGATTCATTCAACATGCCACAATAACAATCACAATGTACATTCTCATAATCATACAATCATGTGTTGATTCATGGCTTACAATCATGCATTCATACTCATTTGCATTATATTTGATCAATAGTGCAACATTCGCATACACACATACATTACAATGAAGCAAATACTAACATACATCACACAAACATGAAATCAAACCATCACCTACCTCGAAACCAAGCTTTTATCCTCCTAAGAAACTTGATTCTTCTTTTTATGGATTCTTTCCACTTATTCTAGGTCTACAAACAAGTAATATAACGCAAGGATCAATAATTAAGGTCTAATTTACCCGGATTATAAGAAACCCAATAACCCAAGACCAAACCCATGATCCTAAGGTGCAGCTAAGGCTTTTTCCCACCATACAATTCAGTCCCAAAACCCCTAATGATTAATAACCAAGAATCTAAGTTCTACGGATCGAAAAATATATTAGGGGAGTAAGAACCTTATCTTTTGCACCAAAAGTAGTGGAATGATGTCAAGAAATCTCCTGGGGTCGTCTCCTAGCTCCTAAGAACGGTGTTTGCAGAATAATGACATTTTTGGGGTTTAATTCCGACTTAAGTCACGACTGGCCCGCCGTAGCGGGACACAACCCGCCACAGCGACCTCACCCTGACGGGATAATTCCCGCCCTAGTGGCTTGCACGGAAACAGAGATTCAAGAGTTTAGTTCCAAACCCCCATTTCACAACACACATTCAACCCATGATAATCAGAAACTATCCGTTCACGCTAAGGTCAATTTCGGGAGTTCTACTCACCCGAATTCGATTCCTTAAAATCATACGGGTTCCTTCACGTCTTAGTTATCTACTCGTATGATCAAATTTATAAATAGATTTCTCATTCATTTTCAGATTTACCTAGACCTCACTGACTCCGATTTCATCCAAATATGGACAAGGCTAAGAATTCTCAAGTTACTACCAAAACATTTACCGGCCCAAATGTTTCTCCGTTGGCTTTTTTATAACGATGGGAGCAGGTCGTTACAATAGATTCCAATTTAATCATCACTCGTCCCCGAATGACAAATTAGGAAAATGAGCTAAAGCAAGAGTGGAGTAGTACCTGAATCGTCGATCAATTATGGATACTTGTCTCACATGTCCTTCTCTGTTTCCCAAGTAGCTTTCTCAATTGGACGATGCTTCCATTGAACCTTCAAAGAATTAATCTCTTTAGTCCTCAGCTTTCGGACAACACTATCAAGAATTGCAATCGGTTCCTCCTCATACCGAAGGTCTTTGCCTAACAAAATTGAGTCGCATTTTATGATGTAATCCATGTCACCATGATATCTCTTCAACATGGAGACATGAAATATCGGATGAACTCCCGATAGGTTAGGAGGTAAAGCCAATCTATAAGCCACTTGCCCTACACAGTCAAGAATTTCAAATGGTCTAATGTATCGAGGACTAAGCTTGCCTTTCTTGCCGAATCTCATCAACCCTTTCATGGGCGACACCTTCAGAAGAACTTGTTCACCAACCTGAAATGGCATGTCCCTTACCTTATGATCTGCATACTTCTTCTGTCGACTTTGGGCTACTAAGAGCTTAGCTTGGATGCTTCTTACCTTATCCTGGGCGTCCTTCACCAGGTCAACCCAAAAAGGTTTCACATCTCCAGCCTCAATCCATCTTATTGGTGATCTACATCCCCTCTTATAAAGTGCCTCAAACGATGCCATGTCAATGTTGGAGTGGTAGTTGTTATTATAGGAGAACTCACACAACGGTAGGAACTTATCTCAATGCCCTCCAAAGCCAATCACACATGCCCTCAACATGTCCTCTAACACTTGAATCGTTCTCTCCAACTGCCCGTCCATCTGTGGATATCTGTACTAAAAGTGAGTTGAGTACCCAACTCCTCATGAAATTTTCCCCAAAACTTGGATGTGAACTGCGTACCACGGTCTGAGATGATAGAAAGGGGCACCCCGTGCATCCTTACTATCTCTTTTACATACACCTTATCCAATTGTTGCGCATTATAGTCTACTTTGATTGGAATGAGGTAGGGTGACGTAGTCAATATGTCAACCACTACACAAATAGAATCAAATTTCCCCAAGGTCTTGGGGAGACCAACTACAAAATCACTAGCTATCATTTCCCACTTCCATTCCGAAATTAGCATTCTCTGAAGCAAACCTGTCGATCTTTGATGGTCATACTTCACATGTTGGTAGTTTTGGTACTTAGCCAGAAAGTTTGCTATATCGTTCTTTATGCAAGGCCACCAATAAAGTCGCTTCAAATCTCGATACATCTTGGTCACACCCAGATGAATAGAGTATCGCGAACCATGAGACTCTATCAACAATTTCTGAATCAAGTCATCTACTCGAGGGAAAAAAATTCATCATTTAAAATTAAGCACACCTCCCGCGTCAAGAACCATATCTTATGCCTTACTACACACTATCTTCTTCCGAAGCTCATTCAAATTCTCATCCTTAAATTGTTTGGCCTTGATCTCCTCAAGAAAGGTGGCCCTTATCTCAATGCTAGCTAATACCCCACCTTTTTTTCTGAGAAGCCCAACTGCATGAACTTTGACTCCAAATGTTGAATTTTCTTAGCCAAAGGTCGCTTGGTCACACCCAAGCAAACTAGACTACTCATACTCACCGCCTAAAGGCGTAATGCGTCTGCCACTATGTTAGCCTTACCCGGATGATACTGGATGGTCACATCATAATCCTTGAGTAACTCCATCCACCTTCGCTGTCTCAGATTTAGATCCTTTTAAATGAATATATGTTGTAGACTACGATGATCAGTGAACACCTCACACTTGACACCATAGAGGTAATGCTGCCAGATCTTAAGAGCAAACACTACCACTGCCAACTCTAAATCATGTGTTGGGTAATTTCTCTCATGCACCTTTAACTGCCGCTATGCATAAGCTATAACATTCTTATCCTGCATTAACACAACACCCAAACCAGAATGGGAAATATCACAATAAATAATAAAATCTTTACATTCCACCGATAGTGCTAGAATAGGTGTTGTGGTCAAAAGAGTCTTGAGCTATTGAAATCTCTCGTCACATTTTTCGGTCCATTCAAAAGTACCTCATTTTTTGTCAACCTAGTCAAATGTGTGGCAATAGAAGCGAAGCTTTTCACAAGCCATCGATAGTAATTAGCGATCCCCATAAAACTCTTAACTCAGTCACAGAGCTAGGTCAGACCCAATTCTTAACCGCTTCAATCTTTTGGGGATCTACCATTACCCCTTCCTTTGAAACTAAATTCCCCAAAAAGGCAACCGAAGTCAACCAAAATTAACACTTGGAAAATTTCTCATACGACTTTTGTTTCCCAAGAACACCCAGAACAATATGAAGATGGTTGGCATGCTCTTCCTCACTTTTCGAATAAACCAAATTGATATCAATAAATACTATCACAAACGAATCAAGAAATAGTTTGAACACACCATTCATCAAACTCATGAAAGTTGCAGGCATATTTGTCAACCCAAATGACATAACTAGAAACTCATAGTGCTCACAACGGGTCCTAAATGTCATTTTTGGTATATCCTCAGGCCTAATCTTTAACTGATCATAGCCAGACCTTAGATCAATCTTAGAGAAAAAACGGATTCACCCTGCAACTGGTCAAACAGCTCATCTATCCTAGGCAATGGATACTTATTCCAAATGGTGACCCCATTCAATTGTCGATAGTCTATGCACATCCTTATACTACCATCCTTTTTCTTAACAAGCAAGACACAAGCTCCCCACAGGGAAGCACTAGGATGAATGAAACCTTTATCAAGAAGTTTTTGGATTTGAGCCTTAAGCTCTCTTAATTCCGCCAGAGCCATGCGATAAGGAGGAATAGAGATGGGGCGAGTACCAGGTTCAAAGTCAATGCAGAAATCTATACCTCTATTCGAAGGCATACCTGACAAATCAGTAGGAAATACTTCTCTAAATTCTGACACCAAAAGAAGGGATTCAATAGAGGGAGACTCGACCTTAACATCCTGAATATTAGCCAAATAAGACAACAACCCTGCCCCACCAGTTTCCTAGCCCGAATGGAGGATATGATCTTAGCTAGTTTAGGCGTGTAAACCTCTTCCCACTCTAACTTTTTCCTACCTAGAATCTCTAGATACACAAACTTAGTGTTACAATTTAACACAGCATAATAGGGGGGACAACCAAGTCATGCCTAAATCAATGTCAGTCATATCCAAAATAACCAAATCAGCCCAAATTTGGAATCCCATAAACATAATAAAACAAGCACGATACACATGGGTGACTATAACTGACTCTCGAACTAGGGTAGAAACATGGATTGTGGCATCAAGTACATCACAAATCATATCAAATCCCAAGGCAAATTGAACGAACACATAATGATAAGTAGAACCCGAATCAAATAACACAATAGCCGACTACTCACAAATAAGAATAGTACTTATGATCATTGCGTCAGAAGACTCTTCCTTGCCCTTGCCTAGAGAGGCATAACACTGAGCCATGTCATCTTGATGGGAGACTTCCCTGCCTGGCTGAGCCATACCTCTTCCTGCGTTACCATTTTCCCGACCTCCACAGCCTCACTAATTTCCTCTTCGCCCAACTTATGGACGTCCTCGACCATTATTACCATTTCCCGCGGGTAACACTCCTCTAGCCTACTGTTACGTGGGGTCCAACATGCGTGGGTGGGGACAATCTCTCCTCATATGCCCAAGTTCTCCATAATTATAACAACTAGTATCGAAAGATGGCCTGCTGCCCGCCAAAGGTACGGCTCTTTAGCTATCCTGAATCAAATTCTGATGTCGAGTTCCCGAATAGTTACCTGTAGAAGCGGGCATAGCGGATTGAATAGTCCGGGCTATAAGTGTCGGCCTTCCTGAACCTCTAGAGTAGGAACCCTAAAAGTTACATGTGCTGTTAACTTTCTTAACCAACGGCTTAACCTGCCTATCGCGCCTCACTCCTTCCGCTTTCTTCACAAAATTTGTTAACTCATTAAAACTTTTTCCTGCAGAAGTCATGTGCACAGACAATACCTGTAACTTAGAATTCAGTCCCTTGAAGAATAGACAGATCATGTCTTTCTCAGTAGTCACCAATTGCGTAGCAAATGTAGACAAAGCATGAAACTTATCCTCACAAGCAGCCATAAACATACCACCTTGCTCCAAAGCCATGAACTCATCATTCTCACTATCTCTCAAGGTCCGGGGTACATATTTCTCCAAGAACAGAGCATGAAACTGGGTCCAAGTGAGTAGGGGTAAACCTGACGGTCTGCATTCCATATAAGCTCTTCACCACTGCTTAGCCTCACCCCTGAAGTAGGAAGATCACAAACTCTACTCTATGCTGATAGACAATACCCAACTTATGAAGCCTCTTATAACAATCCAGGATGAACTCATAGGCGTCCTCACTTTCATAACTATGGAACATAGGCGGTTTCAACTATAGAAACTTAGTCAACATCTCATACTCATTACTAGTCATTATGCGACCCAACAAAGTACGGAAAAAGGCATCATTACCTAACGCTACACCTCCAATTGGACTAGTAACAGTAGCAGAGAGGTTGGTTGGGGGTTGAGTAGCTTGCACTGCTGGGAGGATTTCAGGACCAACCAATCCTTTTAGAAAAGATAAGATTTGTTGAACTAACACTGGGTCTAAGGGAGGAACGTCGGTATTCCTAGCCGGTGCATCCTCTTCCTGTCCAACATCCCCCTCGTCCTGAATCTCCACATTCTATTCCACCTTTTATGATGTGCGGGAGGGGCCTCTTCCCTTGGAACATTCTCAGTTTGGGCTCCACCCCTAGCGGGTGCCACTCTTCTTCTGCCCCCTTGCTCTCCTTCTACCCTTTCTTGGACCATGACCTCTCGCTGCGGATTCCTTAGCTGGCTCATTGATGGGAGATGTGGGCCTGGCACTGTTGAACCTAGTGTTAACCATCTGCGGACAGAAGAGTGAAGGAGATTAGATACCAATCGGAATCAAGTTAAAGCACGAAAGGAGACAAGAGAAAACAGAGAGATTTCCTAAAGTCCTATAGCCTCTCGAAGAAAAGTATAGACGTCTCTGTACCGTTCCACAAGTCTCTACTAGACTCGTTTTGGTATATAAAGATCAACGAACCAAGGGCTCTGATACCAACTTTGTTACGACTCAGACAGTCATGATTGGGACCCACACTAACCCTTCGGTGGGAGAACCATTAATATTAATCAGCTAACCCAAAACTAGTCATTCAAAGATACAAAACCAGGTTTAAATGCAAAAATGAAGTGGAGTTCCCATAAACTCCGAAAGTCTAACAAATCATCACTAAAACGTTGCGGAAAAAACAACCCTAGAAACTGAAAATCAATGTACCAAAACATCTAAAGTTCAACAAGTCCAATGAAAATGGGTACAACTCAAACAAAATATACAAGTCTAACTATAAAGTCTGAGTCCGAAAAGAGTGGACTAAAACATAGAGGACCCATATGTCACAACCCAAGGCTAGCCCCTAGACGTAACACGGCGTACTCGACCTCGAAGGGGTCTCATACAAGCCTCTAGCATCATCATTACACAAGACATAGAAATAATGCAGAAAAATTTAAAACTTTACAATCGAAGTCCAACTTCACTTTTCCTAAAAGAAATTAATAGGAAATCTAGACTGTCTCATTTACCATCAAAAACATAGGAATACAAAGTTTTGGGACTTAGTCGTCTACATCAATAAAGGTCTTAATATACGAGATACAAAATAAAACTAAGAAATAGGAAATCCCATCCTCGAACTTGAGGACTCTACACAACTTTGAGATAAGCAATCCAAGTTTGCTTCAAAGGAGAGTGAAAGTCAACTAGCCGGAACCTACACTTATTAAGATGTAGAAGGACAAAGGGGTTAGCACATAATATGTACCAAGTATGGAAACATGCATAAAATCCATGAAATATGATAAAAAGGACATTTTATTTGAAAAGAATCATTTATGAAGTTTGGAAACCAACATACATCTCTAATGTCAAGATCAAGCCAAAATCACTTTTATGCTCATTACATATTAAAGTCATCACCTTAGTAACCCCTAAGGAATACTTGTGCAATTTATGGTTGACATCCCATAATACCAACCTTACTAAGCACCCCTTTGAAGCTACCTTAGTCATACACATCATCTTTAGACCTCATTAAAATCATTAATCACAATTAAGGAAATAGTCGTGTACATTACTTGAACATAAGGAAAGTCATGCATAGCAACTATCCACTCAATATACATGCATACATTCATATCTCATCATAACATAAAAGAGCCATCCTATAATAATCCTATTAATTCCACTTGTGCAATGTGGAAGTGAAGTCCCATAACCCCACTCCTACTAAGTAAACTCACCAAGAAGTCATAGTTTAGTTCATGTCTCATTCATTATCTTGTCATATAGGGAAGAAAAGCCATAATCGACATAGACCATATGAGCTACTTGGAATCTGGTATCCTGTAACCCCACATCGAAAGAAGGTGTCCTACTTGCCTAAGGTAGAACTAACATGTTTAGCCTTATGGTGGATCCATTAGCTAAAGTCCTATGTTGGCACATAGTTATGGGATAGGGAGATTGCTTCTACAAACCCGACCTATTGCATTGGCGGAGGAGTTTCCATCTCATGAGTTCACTTGGATGACCCAACCTATTGCATTTGGCGGAAGGGCCTTTACCTCATTGACCATATCCACTCGGTGCTAAGCATTATTTCCCAAATTATACATAATTAGCCTTAAATTGCATTTACATGTGTGAAGGAGTGCTCTACCCTTCTTTCAATACAATATATCATAATAGCTTGTAGATTCATTAAAGGTGAGAATGTACTTTCAACCTTAGAATTAACATTAACATGTGAGTAGAACTTTCACATTACATTGATAGTGTTTTCATGAGAAATAGACTTTCAATCAACACAATACATCATCATCATTCTAGACTATTCATACATCAACAAGTATAAGGGTAAGGGAAGAACAACCTTTCAACAATACCATACTTTACACATTAGTCATAGGAGATTTACTTTCTGAATGAATCAATAGTTTATACACATCTTGCATCCATATGTACAAACCCTAGCAATTTACCCCTTTTTTCAAGGTCATGAATCATGTCTCCCGGTTACACCTAAAGATTCCACAATAGGCATGAATTACACAATATTCAATAACTAAATTCTCATAGAAACAATTCATAGTAATCATCTTGCATCAATACACCAATCACAATACTTGAAATTGGTGTCATGGGGGTGTTCATGGGTTCAAGGGAAATTTTACCAGGAAAATCACCATGAAACAGCAAATCATCCATAATATAATGCAATTAACATAATAAAATCATTTTTAGGAAGAACTCATGGCTAGAATGAAAACCCTAGTTTTTGAACAAGTTACCAATTTTGAAATCAAGAGTTGAAGGGCTTCATGGAGAAAAATGTTCCATGAATTAAGGTCCCCATACGTTAATTGAAGCTTTGCCCACGAATTGGAGTTGAGAAGATGGATTATTGAGCCCTAATCTTCAAGTTCTTAGTGTTCTTCAATGGAGGAACTTCTAGAGAGAGAAATATGGAGAGAAAGATGATGTTCTTGGGTTTCTTCTTTTCTTAATTGGGAGTAACTAAAAAGGAAGAATTTTGACTTTAAAAAGTATATATATTTGTTAGGAAAAGAGTGGGAAAGTGTTGGTTCAAGTTTTGGAGAGATTACTAAAAGACCATTACTTAAATTTCAAAAACATACCTTCCCCACGTTGGAGCTCGCCCTTTGGCACCCTTGGCTCACCAAGGGCACGAGGCGACTCGCCTAATAAGCCATTGGCTCGCCCAAAATTCCAGTAAGCTCCCTAAATGAGCAGCTCACTAGGCGATGGGTAGGGTCAATGGGTGAATCGTCAACCCCATTGGCGAATCCATGACCTCTCTCACCCAATTTTCCAGAACCTAGGACAAGTGAGGGCTGCCCACTAGGCGAGGAAAGCCCATTTGGCACATCGCCAAGGCACATAGGTGATGCTACTGCCCATCGCCAAATGGACCAAAGGTAGGTATTATTTTCCTTCATTTTTCTTAGGTAGTTTAAGGTCCTTGAATTCATCCTAGATGTTAACCTCTTCCCTTTTTTATCCTAGTTTAGTCTAAACATCTCCGGAAAGTTACTCAAAACCTCACGCCTAGGCTCTAGGTTAACCTACCATTTTTCTGGGGTGTTACATTATCTCCCCCTTGGTGACATTAGTCCTCGAATGACGATCTAGACACCTTACGAAAGTGTAGACTCAAGACTAGCAGCCCAACAAGCACGCAACATAACAAAATGCACAATTCATAGGAGGAAACATCAACTCCATTCTCAATACATAACCAATGCAATCTCAAGGAAGTAGGAAACTACATCTACAGCCCATCATGCATAAATCTCATTGATTCACATAAATCGTAGGAGGAACTACCTTCTCCAACTTAAAGCAAGCTCAACACAACAATATGGAGCCAGCATGTCATTTCATAAAAATCATAACTAAGCATGTTCATAAATTTCAACTCATGAAGTCAAGTATGCAACCATCATAACAAAAATGCAAATCAACATGAGGAACATTTACATCGTGAAGACTCAATATATGCTAAACATGAATTCTCACTAGAACATGCATTATTTTAAGGAAATCATGGAAAATTCATACTATACACACGACTCCCAAAACACTTAAACTCAAGAGGAATTGCTTACCTCGCGTTTAAATAGGAGTAGAAGGAAAAAGATGAGGATAACGGGACTTCATATCGGCTTCGGCCTCCCATGTAGCACCCTCAACTAAGTGATTCCTCCATAGAACCTTAACGGAAGCTACTTCCTTATTTCTCAACCTCTTTACTTGTCAGTCTAAAATCTCAATCAGGACTTCTTCATAAGAAAGGTACTCATCAACTCCTAAACCTTATAAAGGAAGGATAGAAACCGGATCACCAATACACTTCTTGAGAAGGGAAACATGAAACACCGGGTGAACCGGAGCCAACTCATTTGGCAAGTCCACCTCATAAGCAACTTTCCCAATACGCTTTAAGATTTGGTATGGGCCCACATACCGGGGACTAAATTTCCCTTTCTTGCCAAACCTCATCACACCTTTCATAGGTGAGATTTTCAAGTAGACCCAATCACCAACCTCAAATTTAAGATCCCTTCTTCTATTATCGGCATAGGACTTTTGCCGACTTTGGGCCATCTTCAACCTTTCTCTAATGAGTCGAACTTTCTCAATGCCATCATAGACTAGTTTGGGACCAATTTGAGCAAACTCACCTACCTCAAACCACCCAACCGGAGATCTACACCTTCTTCCATATAGTGCTTCAAACGAAACCATGACAATGCTAGAGTGGTATTTATTGTTGTAGGAAAATTCTATCAAAGGAACATGATCGTCCCAATTACCCTTGAAATCAATCACACACGCCCTCAACATGTCCTCTAAGGTTTGAATGGTGTATTTGACTTAACCATCCGTTTGAGGGTGGAAGGCGGTACTAAGTTTAACATTGGTACCACGCCCTTGTTGAAACGCCTTCCAAAAATCTAAAGTAAATTAAGCACCCCTATCCGATATGATAGACAAAAGGAACCCCATGCAACTTCATTACCTCCTTGATGTACAACTTAGCATAATCTTCCGCCGAAAAAAGTAGTCTTGACGGGAAGGAAATAGGCTGACTTAGTCATTTTATCAACAATGACGCAAATAGAATCAAGGTGCCTTCGAGTACGAGGCAAACCCACAACAAAGTCCATATTCACCTCATTCCACTTCCAAGTGGGAATATTTACATCTTGGAACAAACCTCCCAGTTTCATGTGCTCGGCCTTAACTTGCTGACAATTAGGACATTTGGCTACAAAACCCGATATATCCTTCTTCATGCCATTCCACCAATAGACTTCCCGTAGGTCACGGTATATCTTGGTGGCTCCCGGATGAATAGAATACCGCGAACCATGAGCCTTTTCCAAAATTTGCTCTCTCAAGCCATCAACATCCGAAACACATAATCTACCTTAGTACCTAAGCACCTCATCTCCCCCTTGGGAGAAACCCTCAATGGACTTGTTGAGAACCGATTCTTTCAATTCCATTAAGATAGGATCAAGATGTTGCTTAGACTTCACATCAACTACAAAGGATGATTCGGAACTATGATGAACTACGATGAACCATGAATCCACCCTTCATGGAATCCACTAGTTGGACACCTAATCGGGCCAATCTATGCACATCGCGAACCAATTCCTTCTTCTCATCTTTTACATGAGCCACACTACCCATGGAAAATCTACTTAGGGCATCCGCAACTCCATTAGCTTTTCCGAGGTGGTATAGGACACTCATGTCATAATCTTTCAAAAGCTCTAACCACCTTCTTTGTTGGAGATTCAAATCTTTTTAGCTAAACACATATTGAAGAATTTTGTGGTCGGTAAACATATCTACATGGACCCCATATAAGTAATGTCTCCATATTTTCAAAGCAAATACCACCGCCGCTAATTCAAGTTCACGAGTCGGGTAATTCTTTTCATGAATCTTGAGTTGCCTTGAAGCATAAGCGATCACTTTAGCCCGTTGCATAAGGACACATCCCAAACCTACTCGAGAAGCGTCACAATATACCACAAACCCATCGGTACCCTCCGGTAAGGTCAACACCGGAGCGGAGGTAAGCCTATCTTTCAATTATTGGAAGATTCTCTCACAAGCCTCCGTCCACTCAAATTTAGCCTTCTTTCGAGATAAGGTTGTCAATGGAGAAGCAATAGAGGAAAACAACTCAACAAATCTCCGATAATAACCGGCCAAACCCAAAAAACTTCAAATATCGGTAGGGGATAAAGGTTTATGCCAACTCATGACCGCATCCGTCTTCTTAGGATCAACCTCAATACCCTTGCCCAAAACAATATGGCCAAGAAAAGCAACGAACCTTAGCCAAAACTCACACTTACTAAACTTAGCATATAGCTGGTGGTCTTTAAGGACTTGCAATACTATCCTCAAATGCTTTTTATGATCACCCTTACTCCTTGAATAGATCAAAATATCGTCAATAAACACAATCACAAACGAATCAAGATATTGCCTAAATACCCTATTAATTAGGTCCATAAACGTCGCCGGGTCATTTGTTAGACCAAAGGACATAACTAGGAATTCATAAAGACCATATCTTGTTCGGAAGGATGTTTTAGAAATGTCAACCTCTCTCACCCTAAGTTAGTGGTAGCCTAACCTTAAGTCAATCTTTGAAAAGTAACTCGCCCCTTGGAGTTGGTCAAACAAATCGTCAATTCTAGGGAGAGGGTACTTATTGTTGATAGTGACCTTGTTCAATTGACGATAATCAATACACATCCTAAGGGACCCATTTTTCTTTTTCAAAAATAATACTGGAGCACCCCATAGAGATATGCTTGGTTGAATGAAACCCTTGTCTAGCAAATCCTTGAGTTGTGCCTTCAATTCTTTTAATTCGGCTGGAGCCATCCGGTAAGGGGGAATTGATATGGGTTGAGTATCCGACAAAAGATCAATGTCGAAGTCTATTTCCCATTCGGGAGGAATTCCGGGCAAGTCATCGGGAAAGACTTCCGGAAACTCCCTCACTACGGGGACCAACTCTAAAGAAGGAGTCTCGAATTCAATGTCCATAACCCTAACAATATGATAGACACACCCCTTAGAAATCATTTTACTAGCTTTTATACATGAAATGAACCGACCTCTAGGGATTGAATTTCCCCCCATCCATTCTAAGACGGGCTCATTTGGAAATTGAAACTTTACTACCCGAGTTCTAGAATCAATGGAAGCAAAACAAACATGAAGCCAATCCATCCCCAAGATGACATCAAAGTCCAACATATCTAATTCTATTAAATCAACCAAAGTGACTCTATGAGACAAGAAGATAGGACATCTCCTATACACTCTTTTAGCTATAACCGAATCACCTACCGGGGTAGACACGAAAAAAGGTTCTTTTAACTCTTCGGGAGACACTTCAAATTTCATAGCCACAAAAAGGGTAACAAAAGATAAAGTGACATCGGGGTTTAATAATGCATAAACATCAATTGAAAATAATTGTAACATACCGGTAACAATGTTCGGGGACCCCTCTTGATCACTTCTAGATTGGAGGGCATAAAAGCAATTCTTCTTAGGAGCATCGGCATTAGAACCACTTGGTGTAGCTTGATTACCCTCACTTCCCTTGGTAGTACGGGTTGGACAATCTTTCAATTGGTGCCCAATTTTCCCACATCCATAGCACACACCCATACTGGCAAGACATTTCCCCTCATGCTTCTTACCACCCTTTGCACATGTAGGCTTCTCCGTGGAAAATCCACCCATATTGCCTCCTTGAGGCTTAGGGTTAGGTACCCTATATTTGTTGGGTTTTGGAGCATTGGAGGAACTTTGATTGGAGAACCTCTTCTTAAACCTTGGTCCACTTTAGCCTTCAAACTTACTCTTAGAAGAATTTCCATCGTCGGGCCTTGCCCTGTTCACCACTTTACTCTTCTTCCTAAGCCTTGACTCCTTAACTTGTTGAGCATAAACCATCAACCTTGAGATATCCATGTTGTCATGGAGCATTTCCATACGATACTCTTCTTGAATAGCATCAGCCACACCGGTGACAAAGCGACTAATTTCATCCCTTGGATTAGAAACCAAAGAGGGGGCATATTTGGACAACTTAGTGAATTTCAAAGAGTATTCTTAGACACTGATACCTCATTGGCGAAGGTTGATGAACTCCTCAACTTTGGCTTCCCTCTTCTCACGGGGGAAGAACTTATTAAGGAAGGCCTTCTTGAATACCTCCCAACTTATAGGACCCGCCCTTATAGGCCTATTGTCCTTCCATTGAGTGTACCATACTTGGGCCACGTCTTTAAATTGATACCCGGCTAACTTGGCTTTCTCAATAAAAGTGACCCCCATAGCCTCTACTATCTTGTAGACCTCCTCCAAAAACTCTTGTGGGTCTTTATTCATTTTGGAACCCAAGAAGATAGGAGGGTTCATCCTAGTGAAATCTCTCAATCGTGAGGCCATAGTACTCACATTGGGCTCTGCCCGGGGCCCAACTCCTTGGTTAGCTAGGGCCGTTATGGCTTAGGCTTGAGTGGTGATGGCTTGAGTTTGAACAGTCATGAGTTGGGTCAAAGTTTGAAAAGCCGTCCTCATTTCCACATTAATCATGACCCCTTCATCATTAGGATCTTGAGGGTCTTAAGGAGGTTGAGGGGGAACCTCATCATCCACATTCTCCTCTTGTGCCCTTCTTACATTAGCCCTTCTTGTATTCATTGCCTATAACCATAAGAAAAGGGTTAGGAGAAAGGACTTCATAGATTTAGCACTCCAAAGCACGACTAAAGAGTAATGAAAGAAGTGAAGGTTCCTAAATATCTTGTAGCCTCTCATTCATAAGTGTGGCGCGCTTCACACTCATGAACAAGTTTCTACTAGACGTGGTTCATGAGACATCAACTTAAATATTATTCCCAAAACCTTATGCTCTGATACCAAGTTTGTCACAACCCATGGCTAGCCCATGGACGTAACACGACGTACTCGACCCCGAAGGGGTCTCATAAAAGCCTTTAGCATCATCATTACATAAGACATAGAAATAATGCGAAAAAATATAAACTTTACAATCGAAGTCCAACTTCACTTTTCATAAAAGAAATTAATAGGAAATCTAGACTTTGTATCATTTACCATCTAAAACACAAGAATACGAAGTTTTGGGACTTATCCCTCTACATCAATAAAGGTCTCAATATACGATATACAAAATGAAACTTAGAAATAGGAAATCCCATCCTCGAACTTGAGGACTCACCACAACTTGGAGATAAGCAATCCAAGTCTGCTTCAAAGGAGAATGAAAGTCACCTAGCCGGAACCTACACTTATTAAGATGTAGAAGGAAGAAGGGGTTAGCACATAATATGTACTAAGTATGGAAACATGCATAAAATCCATGAAATATGATAAAAAGGACATTTTATTTGAAAAGAATGCATTTATGAAGTTTAGAAACCAACATACATCTTCAATGTCAACGACAAGCCAAAATCACCTTTATGCTCATTACATGTTAAAGTCATCACCTTAGTAACCCCTAAGGAACACTTGTGCAATGTATGGTTGACATCCCATAATACCAACCTTACTAAGCACCCCCTTGAAGCTACTTTGGTCATACACATTATCTTTAGACCTCATTATAATCATTAATCACAATTAAAGAAATAGTCGTGTACATTATTTGAACATAAGGAAAGTCATGCATATCACTATCCACTCAATATACATGCATACATTCATATCTCATCATAACATAAAAGAACCATCCCATAATCATCCTACTAAGTCCACTTGTTCAATGTGGAAGTGAAGTCCCATACCCTCACTCCTATTAAGTAAACTCACCAAGAAGTCATAGTTTAGTTCATGTCTCATTCATATCTTGTCATATAGGGAAGAATAGCCATAACTGACATAGACCATGTGAGCTACTGGGAATCCGGTGTCGTGTAACCCCACTCCGAAAGAAGGTGTCCTACTTGCCTAAGGTAGAACTAACATGTTTAGCCTTAAGGTGGATCCACTAGCTAAAGTCCTATGTTGGCACATAGTTATGGGATAGGAAGATTGCTTCTACAAACCCGACCTATTGCATTGGCGGAGGAGTTTCCATCTCATGAGTTCACTTGGATGACCCAACCTATTGAATTGGCGGAAGGGCATTTACCTCATTATCCATATCCACTCGATGCTAACCATTATTTCCCAAATTATACATAATTAGCCTTAAATTGCATTTACATGTGTGAAGGAGTGCTCTACCCTTCATTCATACAATTCATCATAATAGCTCATAGATTCATTAAAGGAGAGACTGTACTTTCAACCTTAGAATCAATATTAACATGTGAATAGAACTTTCACATTACATTGATAATGTTTTCATGAGAAATAGACTTTCAATCAACACAATACATCATCATCATCCTAGACTATTCATGCATCAACAAGTATAAGGGTAAGGGAAGAACAACCTTTCAATAATACCATACTTTACATATTAGTCATAAAAGATTTACTTTCTGAATGAATCAATAGTTTATACACATCTTGCATCCATATGTATAAACCCTAGCAATTTACCCCTTTTCTCAAGGTCATGAATCACGTCTCCCGGTTACACCTAAAGAAACTACAATAGGCATGACTTACACAAGACTCAATAACTAAATTATCATAGAAACAATTCATAGTAATCATCTTGCATAAATACACCGATCACAATACTTGAAATTGGGGTCATGGGGGTGTTCATGGGTTCAAGGGGAATTTTACAATGAAAATCGCCATTAAACAGCAAATCATCAATAATATAATGCAATTAACATAATAAAATCATTTTTAGGAAGAAACCATATTTAGAATGAAAACCCTAGTTTTTGAACAAGTTACCAATTTCAAAATCAAGAGTAAAAGGGCTTCATGGAGAAAATTGTTCCATGAATCAAGGTCCGCATACCTTAATTGAAGCTTTGCCCACGAATTGGAGTTGAGAAGATGGATTCTTGAGCCCTAATATTCAAGTTCTTGGTCTTCTTCAATGGAGGAACTTCTAGAGAGAAATATTGAGAGAAAGATGATGTTCTTGGGGTTTCTTCCTTTATTAATTGGGAGTAACTAAAAAGGAAGAATTTTGACTTTAAAAAGTATATATATTTGTTAGGAAAAGAGTGGGAAAGTGTTGGTTCAAATTTTGGAGAGATTACTAAAAGACCCTTACTTAAACTTCAAAAACTTACTTTCCCCACGATGGAGCTCACCCTTTGGCACCATTGGCTTGCCAAGGGGACTAGGCAACTCGCGTAATGAACCCTTAGCTCGCCCAAAATTCCAGTAAGCTCCCTAAATGAGCAGCTCACTAGGCAATGGGGAGGGTCAATGGGTGAATCTTCAACCCCATTGGCAACCCATGACCTCTCTCGCCCAATTTTCCAGAACCTAGGAAGAGTGAGGGCTGTCCACTAGGCGAGGAGAGCCCATTTGGCACATCGCCAAGGCACATGGGCGATGCTACAGCCCATCACCGAGTGGACCAAAGGTAGGTATTATTTTCCTTCATTTTTCTTAGGTAGTTTAAGGTCCTTGACTTCATCCTAGATGCTAACCTCTTACCTTTTTTATCCTAGTTCAGTCTAAACATCTCCGAAAAGTTACTCAAAACCTCACGCTTAGGCTCTAGGTTAACCTACCATTTTTCCGGGGTGTTACACCATAGCAGCCTGAAAGAACTTGCTCACCATTGAATCTGATCTTGCTCTGTGATCTCCTAAATGAGGTCTGTTAGTAGCCGCCTGAATATGCCATGTACTCAACAAAGAAAGAGCAAGTGCAGTATCAGTACACAACCACAGTGTACTTGTAGGATCACGCGGCTACTCTATATATCGAACATATACAATATCAGTTATCTTTTTACGAGCAATGTACCATTTCACATTCTTAATAATACACATACATGACAAGTCAATGGTCCTCTCATGGAACCCATACCCAAACTGTTAGTTTTCCAGATCGTGACACCCGATCCAAGTTAGTGTGTCAGAACGTGACACCCGTTCCAATACGTATATCGGTACGTGACATCCGATCCCAGTTAATGTGTCGGAACGTGACACTCGATTCATTCAACATGCCAGAATCACAATCACAATGTACATTCTCATAATCATACAATCAAGTGTTGATTCATGGCTTACAATCATGCATTCATACTCATTTGCATTAGATGTAATCAATAATGCAACATTCGCATACACACATGCATTACAATGAAGCAAATACTAACATACATCACACAAAGATGAAATCAAACCATCACCTACCTCGAAACCAAGCTTTAATCCTCCTAAGAAACTTGAATCTTCCTTTTTTGGATTCTTTCCGCTTGTTCTAGGTCAACAATCAAATAATATAACGCAAGGATCAATAATTAAGATCTAATTTACCCAGATTATAAGAAACCCAATATCCAAGACCAAACCCATGATCCTAAGGTGCTGCTAGGGTTTTTTCCCACCATCCAATTCAGTCCAAAAACCCTCCCC
The DNA here is from genome assembly GCA_029582545.1 of Solanum lignicaule. Lineage (NCBI taxonomy): Eukaryota > Viridiplantae > Streptophyta > Magnoliopsida > Solanales > Solanaceae > Solanum > Solanum lignicaule. The sequence continues at coordinate 47,051 of JAJOOF010005887.1, forward strand.
AATGATTAATAACCAAGAATCTAAGTTCTACGGATCAAAAAACAGATTAGGGGAGTAAGAAACTTACCTTTTGCACCTAAAGTAGTGGAAATATGTCAAGAAATCTCCTGGGGTTGCCTCCTAGCTCTTAAGAACGATGTTTGCAGAATAATGACATTTTTTGGGTTTAATTCCGACTTAAGTCACGATTGGCCCGCCGTTACGGGACACAACCCGCCACAGCAGCCCCGCCCTAGCGGGATAATTCCCGCCTGGCGGCTTGTATAGAAACAAAGAGTCAAAAGTTGAGTTCCAAATCACCATTTCACAACACACCTTCAACCCATAAAAGTCAGAAACTATCCGTTCACGCTAAGGTCAATTTAGGGTGTTCTATTCGCCCGAATTCATTTTCGTAAAGTCGTACGGGTTCCTTAACGTCTTAGCTATCTACTCGTGTGATCAAATTAATAATTAGATCTCTTATTCATTACCAGATTTCCCTATACCTCACTGACTCTGATTTCGTCCAAATTTGAACTAGGTTAGGAATTCTCAAGTTACTACCAAAGAGTTTTCGTGCCCAAATTGTTTCTCCGTTGGCTTTTCTATAACGACAGGAGTAGGTCGTTACATATATTCCCTTTATTTTATAGCAATGAGAAGGAAGGGATCTAATCAAATCAAAAGGATTCTTACATTAAGACTATTTTTATTGAGAACTCATAATTACATACATTAGGAATGCAAGAATTTGAAGATTGGCGGATCTTTTAATTCTTTGTTTGAATTTAAGTGTTATGATATATTTATTGATTTTTACGTTTTATCAATATATAACACTAGATAGTATGTCTAGTGGCCTTTTGTTAACAATAAAAATATTAAATATTTACCAATATGGATCAGTACATGTTAAGTGGTCAGCAACTTTACCGGTCAATATAAAGTAACATTATTTATCATATATAGATATAGATACACGTGATACATCATAAGGACTCAATTTATCTTAACCTAGATTTTGCACTTTAAGCTACTTGACATGAGTTCCATTGTCTTATTCAATAATCTTTTACTACTTGTGCTTTCAACACTTACTTTGAATATTACAAATGATAAATTACCACATACCCCCTTCAATTTAATTTATTCATCTAATTTTTTCTTGGCACAGAATTAATGAAAATAAAAAAGATTTTTGAATCTTGTAATCTTAAATTGATGATATTGGAAATGCATCGAGGTTCTCTTTATTCTTATGTTCTTAAGCATGGAAAGTGAAAATTAAAAACCAAGAGTTACCAAAAAGGAAAATAGACATTCCTTTTTGGAAGGACAAAAAAAAACAAGAAAAGAAATTGAAACGAAGAAAGTACTAAATAAAAACACATTTCATTCCATGATAAACATACTGAAAGATAAATTAAAATCAAAGATAGAATAAACACAATCATTAATATGACAAACTTAACTATATAAGTATCAAATTAAGTGATTGAATTTTAATTAAAACAAGAAAATTCTATTCATTGGATCCAGATGGCAATTCATCGGAATCAGATGAAGAATGTTCTGTAACTCTTAAAGGAGCAAATGCACTTCCAATGGTTTGATATGGAGATTCAAAACCACGCTCCTTTTTTATGCTCACTACTCTTTCAATTTATTCATCTACAACTTCCAAGGCCTTGCACAGATTTTTAAGGTCAAAGGAACTGAGTTTTTCAATTGGAGGTTCATTCCTCGATGCTTGAAGTGCTTCTCCATATTTTTTTTCTCTTTCGAATGAAATCTCCAATTTGTTTAGCTTCCTATTGATCTCATCAGTAATAGCATTTTGATGAGCAATAACGATGGGGTTAGGAGCATCAGTATCAGTCGGAGGATTTTCTCCCAAAAATCTATTCATAATAGACTCAATGGAAGGGTGTCCACATGAATATGGTTTATTCCTAGGAGAAAAAACTACAGCAACAACATCAGCACCACACAAAGTGGAGAGCTCAATTGTCTTTTTAAAGACTCCATCGCGTCGTTTTAAGAATGTTACTTGTAAATTGCTTTCATTTTGCATCCTCGCCATTTCAACTCTTCGTTGGCCATTATTAGGTCTTCTCATGGCTAAGCTTCTGTTTTGAGAATGGAAGAAAATGTGATTCTAAAGATGTATTTATAGCGATAAAATCATCATAGTATCAGTTGAAAATGAACTCAAATGACAAAAAAGTAAAAATATTTATGATGTTTCCTGATTTGGTAGATTTGAACAAAACTCATTTCATATTAATTAAATTTCTCTTTTTGGTTCATTGTATTGTTAGTCAACGTGTAAAGATAGTAACTACGAACGACATATTTTTAGTTAGATTTATGTTATTGGATTATTGAAAAAAAATTATTGTGTCATTCTTTTGTAACATATGTTTTAGTAAGTTAATATGTAAATTGATGATAATTTCTGAGGTAAATATTTTTTTTACTGTGTTTGTATATTTTCTAAATCTTCTCTTGTTCAATTATGTATATTTCCTAATAAAGGCATGCTTAATAAAGACATTCCACTATTACTAACAATATGAAAATACTTACTGTCTAACTCATATTGAACAAACAAAAAAAATTAAGCACCTCTATTTAAAATTTTAAGTTAGTTGTGTGTGTTCTAGAGCGTTGCTAAACTCGTAAAATATACTTGTAACTTATGACAAGTGAAAAAATATCATAATAGAAAATCCTAATGCAATTTAACTTGTATCTACAATTTTAGAATAATCTCAAGGACTTTATAATTCATTTTAAATTCTTACTATGATACAACAAATTTTGTCTCTTTTTTTTTATCATCCAACCATCTGATGTTTGAACATAATATGATGCATTATGGAATAATATATAATAACCATCCAAAAGAGTAAAAATTTCAAGGATTATATGTACTTCATTCTCGTAACATCATCTATCTAACTTTGCGACTTGAAATCACTTTAGTGAAACTCATCTATACCTCTTTTTCATTATTATTTTTGTCATTTATTTGTGTAGGTTACTAACTTTTTTCAGTGACACTTCTTCTTTTTATCTATAGATATCTATATGTTCAATAATTTATATTACTTTCATAACAATTTTCTTTCATCAATGATTTCTACATGTAAAAGAAATATATACACAAAACTTTACACATCGAAAAATCACTACAACAAATTTGGCTTAAGGCCACGCTTATTCTAGACTATGCTTGAAAAGTGTTGTAACACATCGGTATTTGAAAGAGCTAAAACTTGAAAGAACTAAATTGGAAATAGCCAAATCCGAAAATTTGCAAGTTAGGCCTAAGTTATGAGTTTTGAGTCAACTTCAAACGACCATAACTTACTGTACAGAATGAGTTAAGTGTCCCATAAGATATCAAATGAAAGGTCTTGGAATCCTCTTTCCAAAACCATCGAGTTCGCTAATTTTTTATCTCGTATGAGGGAGATATAACTGTTTGAAGTCAGGTTGTTCAATTAAGTAAAGTTACCCGAAAATATGAGGGGTATTTTGGTCTTTTCCTTACCCTTTTAGATTTAAGCATTTTTCGTAATTAATTAGGGGTCTAAACTGATTTGGTTCGATTTTCCCAAATCAAAATACGCTTAGGGTTTTAGAAAAGATTTCAAGAAAAGAAAAGAGGAGAAGATTCAAGCGTTCATCAAGTTCTTGAGGTTTTCTTGTGGATTTTCGCCAAGGGTTTGATCCCTAAGAGGTATGTGAGTTCTCATAGTGTTGGGTTCATTCACCCACATGCCAATCATGTTATTTTCAACGCAAATTCATTCTTAAAGTTGAAGAATTTGAGTTTTTGTTGAGTTTTCTTAGAATACCTTTCATAATCTTGATTGTTGGGATTTCGATGAGTTTTTGAGATAAGTTTTAGTGTCTTGAGGGTTGTTTCAAGTAGATTATCATGTACATACATTGAGTATTTGATTCTAAGTGATTGGGGAAGAAACCATTAGATTCTAGTAGAATTAAGGTCAGAAAACAAGTAGAATAATTTGTCGGAATTACCTGGGGAGGGGCTAGGGCGGCGCGCCCCAGATTCGCCAGAGGGGCTGGGGTGGCACCCCAGCAATGCGCTTGAAATGGGTCTTTGAACTTTAGGGATTGGTGCCCTGCGCCAGCAATGCGCCAGGGTCTCCTACCCCTACCCTTTTTCCATCGTTTTACCCGTCTAAGTTCTCCTAAAGTATACTTTAACTCCCTATTGATTCTAACTAGTCTAAACTACTTATAAACATCTAGAAATCATTCATGAACATGAATCATAACCTTGAATCCATAAATTCAAATTCAAGGTAAAGCTAAGTGTCAAGTCTTGAGAGTTCTTCGAGTCATTTTAAGAAGTTTTTACAAATTGTTTTAAAACTTGTTTTAAATGACTTGAGCACTCAGTTGAGGAAGATTAGAGCTAAGTTCATTTTATTTAAAATGATATATGGGAACTAAGTATTACCAAGAGCAAATATTTTTACATTTAAGATGAGAGGAAACACCGATTTCCAAAGAGTTCATGAACAATTTTCAGTATTATCTCTTTTTAGAGAAACATTTTGAGTAATAATCTCAAATTTGAGGAACAAATAATGTTTCTTTAAAACATAACGAGCTAAGTTTTATTTTGGGAGTAGTATTGAGCACCGATATAGGGGAGAGTGAATTCTAACAACTCACAGCCCCCATAAAGCATGTAACCAACGTAGGTAGAAAACGGTCATACTTTTTAGATGATTCCTTTATTTCTTTTTAGCATAGACTAGTGGATCCACTTAGTTAAGGAGTTCTATACCCCCGACGAAGTATAGGACAATTTTGGCAGTGTGGGCTAGACGATGTACCATCACATAGCTCATAGTGATGGTTGTCGGTTAGAGAATCTCCCAACATTTTCTATTTTTGTATTTTTGTATACAAATAGAGTTTGTATTGTATTTTCTAATACACTGATTTGTTATCTACTATCTTAAAACTTTTCTTTATACTGCATTATTTCTATTGATTTATACTGAGATGAGGTTGAGTTGAGGTTAGACGAGGTAAGTGTTTCTTCCGTTCCAGTTCAAACTTATGTCATGATTTAGATTTCCCCTCGCATGCTCGTACATTCCATGTACTGACGCCATTTGGCCTGCATCTTTTATTTGCAGATACAGGTAACCAAGATTAGTATCCAACACTTCGTTGATCCAGCTGAGCTCTAGAGTTGTTTGGTGAGTCTTCTTGCTTCCAGAGGATCCCTTCTTTCTTTTTAGCTATGTCAGTTGTTAGGATGATCGGGGGTCTTTTCCCGACATCCCTAATAGTATTAGAGGCTTCATAGATATATAGACAGTAGTTCATGAGTCTTTTCCATTTTCAGTTTTAAATGTTTAAAGACTTGAGTTGCCTCTTTGGCTAGTTGAATGTTTCCTTTATAACATTATGAGTTTCATACATGAGTTTATCTTTTGAGATATTTTAAATGTTGAGTAAAGTCTTCCACTAAGTAGTGAGCCAAGCCAAGGGTTCGCTTGGTCCCAGTAATGGTTCTCGAGTGTCGGTCACGTACAGGGTGTAGGCTCGGAGCGTGACAAGTGTTGCCAAAAATATGTAAGGGCACGCTTTCAAGGCGTGACCTTTGTACACAACTTTTGGCCACATAAACTTTGACAACACTTTTGAAGCGGGTTTTTAGAAATATTGGCTACACAATATAAGCGTTGTCAAATCATAAAACAATAAGTAACATTATTTATACATATGGCTACACTTTTAAGTGTGCTTTATTTGTAATTCTAAAAACAAACTTTATAATGTGCCTTGATAGTTCTGATAATTTTTAAGCTAAAATAATAAGATCCCTACATGTATCTATTTCCCCTAATTTCTGAAAAGAAAAAAAATGCTATTAGCCATAATAATTTGTCTGAAAATAAAAAAATTCCCTCCATATATCTAGTCTTTACCCCCAATTTGTAAGAACCAATGTTTTAAGAGGTGGGGCATAAGGCAGAGCATTTTACTAAGCATAGGGTGAGGTGTAAGCCTCGAGACATGGGGTGTAAGCCCTATCAATCTTTAGATTTTTAATTTACAATATATAATCTAATAATATAATAACACAAAATTATAAAAATACTTAATAGTTTGGCATCAGTGCATCTAGTTTTCCATGTCTCCATATTGAAGAAATGTGTCGGTGATCCGACATCTATAGTTCCCTTAGAAGATTTGGGAGTTAAGGAGAGCCTTTCTTATGAGGAAGTACAGGTAGAGATCTTAGACCGGCAAGTCAAGAAGTAAGAAATAAAGAAGTTGCTTCCGTGAAAGTTTTGTGGAGGAATCAGTTAGTTGAGGGTGCTACTTGAGAGGCCGAGGCCGATATGATGTCCTGATGTCCTGATATCCTCATCTCTTTCCTTCTACCCCTACTTTAGCTTGAGGTATTGAGTTTCTCACGGTTTACTCTTTTGTTGTCATTTGTCTTAGATATTTTCACGATTTCCTTATTTATGCATGTTCATGAAAAAGTTTATTTTTTGAGAAAATGAGTCAACTTGATTAATTTATACATGTTATGTGCAGTTAGTATGAGTTGCATATTGAGTTCATGGTATGATATTTTGAACATGCTTTAGCTTGAAGTTGATGTTTCCTCCTCGGATATGAGCATTTATGTAATTACATGCAAGTTGGGCTGTTAGGTTTGAGTTCCTACCTTCCTTATGATATCTTGAATCTCATTCGAGGACGAATGATACCAAGGGGGACATAATGTAACACCTCATATTTGAGAAAGGGTAAAAATTTCAGGTTTTAAGAAATATGGTGCCTGTAACACCCCATATCCGAAAATAGAGATTTCAGATTTCTGGTGTTACAGGTGGCACTCACGGACACCATCCATGGACCGTAGATGGACTCATGGTCCATCCTGCAGGTCTGTGGTTCGTGACAGAAAACTTCCCCAGAACTCAGTCAGAAAATTTGGCTAAGTCTTGACCCACGGCCGGACTTACGGTCCGTAAGTCAGGTCACGGACCGTAGTTCGTGACCGTGGATCGATGACCCAAAAGCCCAGCTTCAGTCCCGAACTACGGTTGACTAGCACGGACCGTCATTCGATCCACGGTCCGTAGGTCTGACCGTAGATCGAAGGTTAGCAGCCAGTTAGCTGAAAATTCTGATGGGTCAACTTCAGATGGTCATCACTTTTAGCACAAAATGAATTGTGTGTCCCATTACCTATGGTTAGATAGATAATTGAATTATCTTTCCAACGCCACCAAGTTTGCTAAATTTCGACCTCCGAGTAAAAAGTTATGCCCGTTTTAGTGAAGCCTTGTCGGGCAGACTCGACCTACGGACCCAATCGACGGTCCGTCGATTGATTGACGGTCCGTCAGTCCAAACCGTCGATCACTCCGACAGCAGTTAATTTAGGGGTCTTTTGGTCTTTTCCTATTTCGTTTAACCCCTAAGATACGTCGTTTAAACCCTAAATCATGAGGTTTTAATCAGTTTAAGCCTAGAAACATAATTAGAATTTACCTTCGTCAAAATCATTAATCAAAACTTAGAAAATTAGAAGCAAGAAGGGAGAAAAAGGTCAAGAACCCTAGTTCAAGAACGCAGCAAGGTTCCATCAGTTCCAGCCCCGAAATCGAAAGATTTCTCCGTGAAATTCGTCACCAGG
>JAJOOF010005889.1:0-27147 GCA_029582545.1 Solanum lignicaule
ATATAAACCCTAATCCATTTTTAGCACTATTTTATTCCTATATGACCAACTCACTTGGTCTATTAAATTCAGTTTCTAATTTTGAACTCCCTAGAAGACAAGAGGAAATAGTAACTTTCATAGTAAATTTTCTTAACTTCTCGAAAACCAATCCAAAATTCAAACTCAAACCTAAATTTTCTTGACATCAACTTTGTATACCATGACTTTGCCATTTAACACCTAAAATACTTTCAAATAATAAATAACACCCAAAAATGAAAATTCCTTGTAATCCCACAAAGCTTGAACAAGTCCAAACTGACGACTTCATAAAGTAGACGCCATTGACTTAAATAATCAATGGTCATTTTCCTATTGATGAATTTCTGTTATTAATCCACACAAAAAAATAATTAAACTAAGCAACACGTCCACACTTCCAAACCACAAAAAAAAAAAAAAAAATGTCTTCTAGTCATTTTCTTTCATTCCTTTTCCTTTCTCTTCTAATTTCCGGGATCTTTTCGGACCTTAACGCGGATAGAGCCGCTCTACTCCACCTGAGTGCGGCCTTCAAAGGCCGCACTCTTGGGTGGAACACAACCAATTCAACCCCATGTTCATGGCAAGGTGTCAAATGTGATACTACAATCAACCGTGTAATTGAACTCCGTCTCCCCGGATATGGTCTATCCGGTGAGATGCCCTTAAATTCCATCGGAAACTTAACTGAACTCCGTACTCTCAGCCTTCGGAGTAACTCTTTATCCGGTCTTCTTCCTTCTGACATAGGATCATGTACAGAGCTACGCATACTTAATTTGGAAAACAACGACTTCTCTGGTTCAATTCCAACGACTTTTTTCAATCTGAACAATCTTATACGTGTGAGTTTTTCAGGGAACAGATTCTCCGGTGAGATATCGGACGCGTTTAACAATCTGACTAGGATGAGAACTCTGTATTTGGAGAATAACAACTTCTCTGGCTCACTTCCTGATTTGAAAAACCTCTCACAGCTTAATGAATTCAATGTGTCTTTCAATAGATTAACCGGTTCGATCCCTTCGAGTTTAGGTCAATTCGTAGCTTCTTCATTTCTCGGAAATTCACTCTGTGGCTCTGCTTTCTCTCTTAGTCCTTGTCCTGAAAACAATAACCTCACCAATCAATCGGATAAACTTTCCGGTGGAGCAATAGCTGGAATAGTAATTGGCTCGATTATCGGATTCTTCATACTACTATTAGTTTTGTTTATGTTAGTGAGATCAATTTATAGGAGTAAAAAAAGTTTCCGTCAAGTGAACGTCTCTCCTACACCGAATCAAGTACATTCGAGTCCTCATGATTCAATAGTGACAGAAAATCATGATATCGAAAATGTTTATTCGGAGAGGAAAGATAGCAAGAGGAAAGTTTGTGATGATAGGACAAAAGGGATGGTGTTTTTTGGGGAAAGTTTTGAGCTTTTTAGTTTGGAGGATTTATTGATGGCGTCCGCGGAGGTTTTGGGGAAAGGGTTAACTGGAACTACTTATAAAGCATATTTAGATAGAGATGTTGAAGTTGTTGTGAAGAGGTTGAGAAATGTTTGTGTTTCAGAAGAGGAGTTTAGGGGAAAAGTGGACGAATTGGGAGGAATTAGTCATGGGAATTTGGTGCCTCTTAGAGCATATTATTATGGAAGAGATGAAAAGCTTGTTGTTTATGATTCTATGCCTACAAGTTTGTATGCTATTTTGCATGGTAAGTATCTTATTTCTAATAAACTTTAGCTTATTGTTGTTTTAATAATAATATTTGTTACTTACTTCTTTTGGTAATTCTAATTGGTTTGTTTTCTCTGGTTTTGGTTAGGGAGTCAATCAACTTAATTAAAATTCTTAGCTTTAGATTAGATTAGCTTCTAGTTAATTGTTTTTTAGCTTTAGCTATGAAAACTGAAATTATGTGGAAGAGATGGTATGAAAACAGGGGAAAGGAAGAAGACCATTTGGTAGTTCTCTTTTACCTTAGTTAATTGTCATCAGATCCACCGTCGCTATAAGCTTAACGGCAAGAGTGTTAAAATGTAAAAGTCACTAGTAATTGCCTCTAAAAATATATTTAGCAGCAATTAAGCTATTGTCGTAAATTAATAGTGACTAAAGATAATTTTTGATGTTGTGTATACTGATGTTCACATCACAACTAATGAAGGACCCATGTAATATTATTAGAGAGAAAGGGACGTACAACAAGAACTTTCTGTGTAGAGGGAAAGCCTCCTTAATTAGTATTTAGTTGAATAGGCCCTCTATCAACTCACATTCTATTAAATGTTATGAAAACGAACTATAGAATTTTACTAGTATTAATTATTTCATATTCTAACCAATTACTATTACTATGAGTTAGTTTTAACCTTTCTGATTTTGTTAGGCGAAGGAAAAGAATCATTGACATGGGTAATAAGGAGCAGAATTGCATTAGGAGTTGCCAATGGTATCGAATATCTCCATTCACTAGGCCCTAAAGTCACTCATGGCAACATCAAGTCATCTAACATCCTCCTCACACACTACTATGATGCATATCTATCCGAATTTGGCATAACACAGTTGATTTCCTCAACATCGAACTCCAAAATGACTGGATACTACGCGCCTGAGGTGACAGATATTCGTAATGTTTCCCAGAAAGCCGATGTCTATAGCTTTGGCACGATTCTGTTGGAACTCCTAACGGGTAAAAATCCCAGTAGTGTCATCAACGACGAGGGAATTGACCTGCCTAAATGGGTGAAATGTATAGTTGAAGAGAGGGGGACAACACAAGTGTTTGATCCTGAGTTGATTAGTTTTCAGAATTGTGATGAAGAGCAAATGGTTTCATTGCTGCATCTTGCTATTTCTTGTACATCCCACCACCCCGAAAGGCGGCCGCATATGGCTGACACTACCAGGAGGATCAAAGAAATTGTTATGTGAGTTTTGTTATTGTTTGATCTTTCCCCCTCATTCTTGTCCAAATGAAGGTGAAAATCATGGTTTTATTCCTTTCTTGGTTCTACAAGAGGGGCGAATTCATACCTTAAAAATTGGGCACGTGAATATGTGATTTCTCTATAAAACTAGATATTTTATGTATATATTTTTTAAATTGATATACTATTATTGATCGTCTCTCATTTTATAAGAAGATTAAAATTGTGCAATTGGTTGAATATGGAGTGATTTACCTTGAGAACTAAGTATCAATTTCAATTTAATACATTTTGTTTTGGTGATGTCACCTCATCTTCTACAAATTCTAAATTTACTTGGTTCATCACACCCCTTTTTTGGCATAATGCTAATTTGTTTTTGCCTATTATATGAGCAACCTCTTTTAGGCCCCTTAATTTTTATTTTGGCATACAGCTTCAGGATTTCAAATCACATAGTATCTTATTTTTGAATAATGGTAGCTCATTTGATAAAATTGTATAAAAATTGAGAATTTTAGTATGTTGTTTATGAAGTTTCGCTTATTATATGATTTTTTTATTTATTGTTTTAGCTCCTCTTTGGTAGATTTTTGCACAATTTTTTTATATTTGCTATCTCCTTTTTTATACGAGCACTTGAGTTGATAATCTTTTGAAAACTCTCAACCTTTATGAGGTGGTGGTAAAATCAACATGCACTCTGTCCTCCTCATACCTCACTTGCGGGATAATATGCACACACTTTGTCCTCCTCATACCCCACTTACAGGATCTAACTGCATATTTTGTTGTTGTATTGAGAAAATCTTAATAGTTTTCACAACTCGTGAAGTTTTCATGCTTATGAGAAAAAATGCAACTTAAAAACTATTGCATATTTGAACAGAACTTCAAATCAATCTAATTGATTTCAAATTATGTCCAAACAGGACATCTACTTCACAGTGCTGAGGATTTAAGTCATCAATAATGAATCAACAATGCAGAATAAACAAATAGACTATTTATTAGCCTCTGCTAATGCATGCAGAGAATAAACAAATAAAGCGTCTGCCAGTAGTTTCTTTGTTTTTCCTTTCAATTATTCATGTTCTCAAAGCTCATGGTCGTAAGTCTCCGTGGTAACTTAGTCGATTGGAATGTCGTAGTAATTAGTCGTTCGGAATGATGCCTCATTACCATTTTCAAAATAGCCCAAAAGTCAAGTACAACTCATCTAGGCCCACTTGCCATTTTTGTCTAAACCAACTTCAACAGGTCAATTTCACATTTAAGACCACAGATCCAGATCCTTAACCACCTGACCTACCACACGTCACACTCGGGCATGTCAACCCACACCACGCAAACCATTGCAGCCACACATCTGAAACACACCCACAAACAAACACACGTAGACACATATCTCTCTGTGTGCGGGCTTGCAAGGTTGATCAGCGTGTTCAACGAGCACCAGAATTATGCTTAACCCTAGTTCCTGGCAGGGGCGGATTTATTAAGGCCCGTGCGGATGTCATGCCACACGCAAGACTAGATGAAACTCTATGTATATATAGATATACATATATACCACATGAGTAAAAATAATAAACGTGCTACCCAAAGAACCAAAGTACTCTGCGATGCCAGTGGCAAAGGGGTTTAAATATCAAGTAATAAACCTAAAACCACTTGAACCAAATTAGTGTCTATTGTAACAATCTATCCAACTCAAATCATATATTGAAAAATTCTTATATCAGATGTCCCCAAAGGGACAGACTGGTTCACGCCTCTAGTTATTCAACTTCTTATCAAAATCAACCAAATTGCTCTACGATGAAACTCACGAGAACATGATCTACGTACATTTTTAATATGCATTCAAGCAAGTGTTAATCACTCAAATCTTTCTTATTCGACATTGATGATCTTTAGTGGATTCAAAGATTTTGTAACAACATGATGCAAGATATGAGTTGTATACAAATATAGAACTCCGATTGAACATGCCTATACAAGAAAAGAAAATATACAAAAGGACAAATTATCAACAAATTCGAAAACAGGGCACCAGGCAATCAGGGAGATCATTTATCATCAGGTCCACTAAATATGAGGTGAAGCAAGGCTCTCTAAGTAGGTAGCCACTTGAACTTGAAGAAAATCCTCGGTCGACACATAATCGGCAATTCGCTTGAATGATGCATTCCTTGAATTGTACAGTGTCACCTCTGTGTCAAGCTTCACCAGAACCTCATCACCATTCTCTGCCACAAACAACGGCGAGATATTAACTCTACCATCATCCGGTGATGAGATGGTAACCAATTTAGTCCATGTTTTCTCTACACCATATTCCTTCATCACCCACATATCTGCCTTATTTGATTCATAATTGCAACAAGCAACTAAACGCCCTCTCGATTCACCTAATGTCCAATGAATACCTCCACCTTCACAACTAGGAAGAGCTATCCTCCCATATCTCTCTTTGGCCAAATCCAATGTAACGATCTCCGACGAAACACCACCCAAAACATAATCATAACATCCTTCCCAATGAAGAACCCCATTCGCAAACACACCAACATTTCCATTTACATAACCACTGTCAAAACCCTGAATACTTGACCAAGAATTACCCTTTAAACTATAAACACTAACCATATTAGCATGTCTTCTTCCCTCATTACAGATTCGAGGAAAACTAAACATCTTAACAACCTTATAATCTTCCGCATATGCATCATAGCCAAATCCATATCTAATATGCACACCACCATCACCAACTTCATACTCAATCATCAAATCAGGAAATACATTAAACTTTCCAGTACACGGATTCAATAACATTAAATTAAACGAATCAGTAGTTAAGCAAATTAACCCATTACAAGACCCCAAAATCCAAGCCGAGAGAGAGAGAGTCTTAGAAGGACACCCATGTTTAGACACAATAACAGATGAATTTTCAGAGCGTATAGTGTAGACATGACAGATTTTGCCCAAACCAGAAACAGTGGGTACAGAAGCAAGTGTGTAGTCCGTAATTTTGGGGTTGTTCATAGAAAAATTGATATGGGTTTTATGGAATTGCGAATCTGAGAGTAAAGAAAGCCATGATTTCGAAACAGACCTGAATTTCAAGAGAGTTTTGAGAGGTAACCTGATGAGAATTTCAATGATGATGTCTTGAGGAAGCGTTGGTATTTCTTCCATCTTCATTCAATTGTTATGTTTTTGTTTATTGAAAAGGCAATTGCAACTGAAATACGTAGCTTTTTGAAACAAGAAGATAGTGAGAGTTAACAGAGAAAATATGAAAGTGAAATGAGTTTTGATGTCATATCAATTGTGATTACACGCCACTCTTTATCTTTATTTTTGCGTTACGTTTTCCTTCACTTGTCTTGTACCTAAATAAGCCGCCTTATATTGCCTACTAGTTTCTGCCAACACTAGATGGATAGACTTAATATGAATATTATGAAGTTTGGCACGAAATTAAATACTAATAAATATTATGGAGCTGTGATGTGAAAAGACATAATTAGATTATGCATAAGCAAAATTTCAATTAAAATTTTAAAATCTAAATAAACTTCACACGTAAATTATTACTACTTACTATTTCTTTCATCTTTTGAGTTGGCCTTTAACGATTTTGAGGTGAGAGTGTTGATAACCATATCACTTGTACACCTGTGGCCTATTTGTTGCTTATGCGGGTTCCACGTTGTGTCAATATAGATTTTGACTTATTGAGGCTGGTAGTAGCATACAATATTCAATTTGCTTTTGTAGCCCACAGATTTGAGGAAAAACAACAACAAAGGTCCTCAAAATCGTTAAAGGGCAACTCGATGATTTAATTTGATTTGATATAAAAAATTTTAAAAAATTACAACTATATGATAATGAAAAATGATATGATATAGTATTTAAATATCATATTTATTTAAATTTAATATTATAGCATACTTATAAAATAATACATAATAACTATTCCAACATACTCTATTTGCAGATTTAGTATAATTTCTACAGAAACTTCTTCGTGACTTGTGGTAATTGAACTTGAATACTATCTCTCTTTAATGAATCCCATTAATCTAAAGCTATATCTATCAATTTATTTATTAATTAAGTGGATGAAGGTTCCCGATTATATTATGGACGATAGAACTATGCATATTTTAGAATTTTCAAGTATCACAAAATCTTAAATTTTTAATTCATTCATTTCATAATTAATAAGAATAAAATGATAAATTTACTATTTCGATCATTGCGTCAAATAAAAAATGGACAAGTAATTAGGGACAAAAGGGATATTTAATTTGTGAAACTAATTTCGTGGATGGTCATTTATAGATGCTACTTTTTAATAGGAACATTAAGTTGAACAAATCTTCTTTTCTTTACCTTCACGTTGAGTAGAATATTCTGTTATCTCCTGTATTCAGGTTAGTCAAAAATACAGAAACAGAAAAAGATGAAATTGACAAAATGATTTTTAATCCGAGTCTACAGAAACCACTGTGTTTCCTTAAGAAATTTAATTCCCTTACTGTACCCGAGGTTGCAGATTAATTCCTCCCAAGATAAAACGGATTAACCTGTTAAAGAAGTAGCGGTACCTCAAACTTCAATAACTTCAGCGAACGCAAGAACAGCAACAAGAACACACACAGACTCAGTCGATCAACAATTTTAGTTATGTAAGAAAATGTATGCAGAGAGGAAAATTTTCAGTGTTTGAAAAAACAAAAAAAACCTCTTATTTATAGCCATTTGCAGCAAGGAACGCGTCTGTTCAGAAAAATCTGTTCAGACCCGTTTTTTCCAGAACATTGTGTCCTTTGGGAAAAGTAACGACTTTTCGGAAGGATTACCGTTTGGGAAAAGTAACGACTTAAATCAGAAACAGTCTGTGTAAGGATTTATTCTTTACTGGTAGTATTTCACATACTAAATTGTCTGTCATTTGTGACAGAAAAATGACTAATTCAAGTCAAGTAAATGCTGGAACAGTAAGTGCTGCAACAACATCGGTTGCACACAATCGTTCAAATACTGCCCTAGCACCGGTTGAGAAACTTGCAAAGTTTTCTGGAGTCGACTTCAAGAGATGGCAGCAAAAAATGTTCTTCTATCTGACTACGTTGAGTCTGCAGAGGTTCATTAATGAAAGCGTTCCTGTTATGTCGGATGAAACTCCGCCTAAAGAACGATTCTTGGTAACAGAAGCATGGACACATTCTAATTTTTTGTGTAAAAATTATATTCTGAGTGGCCTTCTGAATGGGGTTCTTCTCCCTAAAATCAAGCAGATGCACAGGGACAACTTATTAAAGAAATAGTTATAAAATAAATAAAAAATGTATAAATTGAGGAATAAAGTCTATTTTTCCTTGATTTCTTTGCGATCAATTTCCCCAATTTCTCTTAGGTCAATTTTTTAGATGTTTTTAGTAATGAACATAGATTCTGGGAAGGAAGAATAATGTTTTGATTTCAGTTATTATTTTGATTGATTATGTGGTACCAAATTAATAGTTCAAAAATATGAAAAATGATTATTCAATCTTAATGTTGAAAAACAAGGTTATATTATGTCAATTAAGAGCATGTTTAGCCTAGCTGTTGGGAGGTCAAAAACATGTTTTTTTTTTTTTTATATATATAGAAATAACACTTTTTTTTAAAAATAAAGTGTTTTGACTTTTAAATAGAAGTAGAAGCTAAAAAAAACTTGCTTCTTAAAATAAGTGTAGAAAATAATTTTTTCAAAGACAAAAATATCATTATCATTTCTACATATTTGCTAATATATCCTTTGTTAATTAATTAGCATATTTCATAAGTTTGATTAATCTATATTTAAGAATTTTATTCTTCATTTTCACACAATAAATTATTTATTTTATTTTACGTTATATATTATTATTATTATTATTATTATCATTATTATTATATTTTTTTAATTTGTGGAATTGTTTTTTAATTTATTTGGCTTGATGTTATTGATTATGTTTAAATTATCATGATTAATATTTAATATTTTCTTTGATTTATTTATCTATTATATTGATTAAAAACTACAATATGTACTTTTTAAATAAAAAATTTATAATAGATATTTAAAATATTTTTTTGTATAAATAATTTTAATTTTATATTGCATTGATAACTGATTTTTTTTTTCATAATTTGACTTTTGAAAACACTACTTAAAAAATGAATAGTCAGACACAATCAAAAGCACGTCTCAAATAAATTAGTCAAATACAAATTGTTTCTTCTTCTTCTTTTTTTCAAAGGAGTTTTCTAATTTATTTATTTTTAATAAAAGTGCTTGTAGAAATATGTAATGTTTAGCCACTTGGTCAAACATGGTCTAAGTCTCTTAAATACTTCATAACTTTTTTTTTGGTAAAAAAAAAAAAAAAAATACTTCATAACTTTTACCTATACACTACTTTAAATAATATTTTTTCATTTATTTGTCACTTTTAACATGTTAAGAGAAAATAATTATATTTTTCATGGTTTATAGATAGTGTGAGTGTGAGTGTGTGTGTACACATATATATATATATATATATATTTTTTGTTTTTTTGGTAATAGAAACATTTTATATACCAAAGTAGGAAATATGTACAGAGTATCTGATTGTTGGACATAGTCCTAAGATATCAGCAGCTAAACAACTACACAATAGTTGTAGTTCTAGGATAGTAATTAAGTTTCGCGATTCGACTAGCTAACTTGGCCTTCAAACTACATTGCATCACCACCCTCTAAAAAAATTTCCTTGAGAGAACCACATGCATGGTTTCTCTTCTTGGTCTGAAAGACTTCATTTTCTTCCATATCATTTACATTGCACCAACTATAATGGTCCTAAGTAGTTTAACATGTTCATTCTTCCCATTAGCATGAGTCTCAATCCAACACACTTCCTCTGTCTATTCCATTACATTCCTATTAAGTCTTTGCCAGCGCAGAGGCTTGTTCCAAACAACAACCAAAAGGAGCATTTAGATCAAGACACATCATCACTTATGAATGGTTATGATTTACCAATTCAAGGCTATCAAGGAAAAGCACCTTACTATGCTAGACCAAGCTATCATGGAAAACATCCTCTCATGCAAGTCCAAGCTACTCAAGGAAGGGTACTATTGCTCAATCCAAGCTATCATGAAATGATGTGGCCTCACCAAGTGAAGCTATCATGCAAGCATTCTATTATGCTAGTTCAAGCTACGTTGGAAGGGTACGATTGCTCAATCCAAGGCTACCCATGAGTTCTACTATCTCAAGCTACCATGCATGGTCTTGTCTTACCAAGTCAAGCTATTCATGAAGGGATATCATATCACTACTTCAAGCTAATATAGTTCTTACATAAAGCCTTTGAACACTACGAGATACTTCTTTAAGTATGTCTTAGTTCATTATGATATTAGATCATGTGTGAGCACTCATTACCATCCATGATCACTTTTACTCTTAGATTCATTTTAGGTGAGCAAACCTTTCAACCTAGAATCTTCATTATGTAGAAAACCTTTCACATCATGTTCATTATGTGTTCATGAGAATGTCATTTCAATCATCACAACAACAATATTATATTCATTAATACTTCACTCCGAAAGTGTTCTTAAAGCATTTACATAGGTTCTATAAGACATGCATAATCTCATACATTCATAATATAGGTCATGTGGGTAAAATCCTTCCACAACAATACCATATACAAATAAACATACATATAAGCTTTACTCTCAAAGCCTTAACATTCATAGTTCATCATATTAGCCTTACTCTCAAACCCTAGAAATTCCTCATTCATAACTACAAGTCTTACTCTCCAAGCAAAACTTCTCATGATCATCATATATGCCTAGATCTCAAGATATTCTAACCAAGTGCTTCATTTTTAGGCAATTCTAATCATATATCCTCCTATAGGCTCAATCTCAAGCACTAACAATCATAATTAATAACATAAGCTTTAATCTAATTCAATTCATGTCTATATGATTTACTCTTAAGCAATCCATATCTATGTGCTCTAAACTCAAGCAATCTATAAAGTAATTCATCAATCTTAGAAGATCACATCTAAGCCCTCAATTTCCCCTTTCATGGCCTAAAACCAAACTATATCAAATTCACCTTAGAATCATAGGTTAAGCATGAATACATGTATAATCATTACTAAAAACATGCAATTCTATCATAAATAATCATAATCCACTCTATTGGATCATAACCCATAACATTAGAAGAAACCCTAGATTGACTTGGGGAATTCTTCTTCTAAATTGGGGAAAACATGGGGCTTCATGGATGAATGAAATCCATGAATGAATAAGTCATCATACCTTGATTACAATGCCCACAAAGCTTGAAACAATGGAGACTTGGCTTGACCTAGCTTGATTCCTTTTCTTCTTCTTCACTTTCTAGAGAGAGAATATTTGAGAGGGAATTGGGTTTCTTTTGGGATCTTGAAATAACTACTTGAATGACTTAGTTTAGGGGTCTAAATTACTTATATAGGTGGTCTAGATTAGGGTAAAACGATACCACTTAATTCTAATTAAAATTGAAAAATTCCAAAGTACCCCTAAACTTAACCGCCCAGCTGCCCCATTTTGTCCCAACCACGAGACCACGCTGATGGGCCGTGGGTGGACCCACGGTCCGTGTTGGTCAACCGTGGTTTGGGTTCTTGAGGTTGGCAACAAGGGCTTGGATCCACGGACTCCTACCACGAGGCGTAGACCAATCCACGGGGCGTGGGTCCTGCCCGTGGTCACTACCTTAGGAAGAATCTCTTGGTAGCCACCCACGCTGCCCACCTACAGTGCGTGGGTACAACCACGTGGCGTGGGTGGCTTCGTGGGTGACACTTGGAAACTTTAAAACATGCTAAACTTCCCTCTTAAGGCTACGGGGTGTTACAGATTCACAACAATAAAATAAAAGATTTCATTGTGTCTTTACATAACAAACAAATACCACGGCATAATGCACAATTGTCATTTCTAATGCTTGCCTCTTTTTGCATTCAGTTTGCCAATCTTTTCTTCTATTGCCAACTGATTTGAGGTTACACGTGATTTACCTTTTCAAATTAACTTTTTTGGTGAGTATGACAAATTAATAGGCATACTTACACTACTCTCTTCACCCGAGAAATTAATCTTTCTTTACCCTGTTGATAGTTGATGCAACTTCTTCATTTGAAGCCTAATTTTAGCTTCACATATTGTCCTAGGCCTAATTATTATGGTCTCATTCTCACATTCAAGCGCATCTTCACCTTCATCAATAAGTGCTCTTAAAAGTATAATAAATTGATAAATTGTGCTTGAAGTAGTACATACATCTTGTCCATTGCTTTCCTCTTCGAGTTTGAAGGGCCAACAACTTCAATTCTTGGTTGGCTTGTCTGGTGACTAGGAGATCAAATCCATGAGTTGGAATGAAGACATATTCTTGACTTGGTTGTGGTATTGATAGTGACACATCTGGAAGAACTTATGCTCTTTTTTCAATCTAAAAAAATTGACATAATAGCTAGACTATTAATAAACAATGTAAAAGTTGACTAAGGAATAATGAATTTACCAGCGGACAATTCATTTTATTGCATTTACTTGTTGCCTTGCAGTGACCACATGACATTTTCAGTCATTTTTCACTTTTTGACAATAATCGCCCCCTCTTCCTTGCTTCATCATTTTCCCTTACTTTCTTAGTTTTTGATCTACCAACCATTTTATGTACTTCTCGTGGCTCCATAGCATGCGTGAGATACCCTTTTCAGAATTTTTCACCCTTAAGTGGTTGAGTTTTATATGGGTACACCAACATATAAGCTAGCCTCTATTGATCAGTACCACCAATGCATTTCATCCAATGATTTGTTTATCATATTCTAAAGCTTTAATGGGATAAGGACATGATTTTTCTATCAAATTCTATGTCCTACATGTGCACTTCTTCCTAACAAGACTCACAACATGTCAATCAACACCCTCAGCCTCCTTATAACATAGGTCTCCATTAGATTGAACATGTGCAATGATTTTGTAATCATTATAAAGATCCATATATAGCATATGGACTGAAATCTCTTATTCATTTTTATCCTCTTCTTCAAGATCTTTCAACTTATTCATAACTTATACATAACAATG
Organism: Solanum lignicaule; assembly: GCA_029582545.1. Taxonomy (NCBI): domain Eukaryota; kingdom Viridiplantae; phylum Streptophyta; class Magnoliopsida; order Solanales; family Solanaceae; genus Solanum; species Solanum lignicaule. The sequence continues at coordinate 13,157 of JAJOOF010005889.1, forward strand.
ATATACATAGAACGTAGTGAAAATATATTATGTTAAGAAGTTATGAAAAAACACAGATAATTAATACCTTGATTATGATATTTTTCAACATCTTAATAATTGATTTTAGCCTTGCTTTCAAAATTCATTTGTTAAATGACTCAGTAAAATTATTTTACATGCATGATTCTTGCAAATTTGTGTCAAAATAGGCTGTGCAACAGTGTTGTGTAGGGTACCATAACAGATCTTGATCAGAAGCTTGTTCAAACATAAAGTTCATGATTTTTTAATTGATATTGAAATTCTTCGTCATATGTTTTCCAAGCAGATCACCACAACAATTTCTCCATCTATACACCTTTTCAAGTCTTGACTTTTATGTGCCTTGTGCTTTTGGAAGCAACCGACTAACAACACCTGAAATAATAAACAACAAAACAAAGTGATAATGAAATTGACAAAATCAAGAATTTAAAATTTTGAATAATTGAATCAAGATATACAAAAAAATTAACCAATCAATATATATATAAAAAAAATATACAATCTCTAATAATAGAGTACTTAATACATTACATATTATTGTTACAGTATATGTCAAATATTCACATAATATACTATCTATAATAATAGAATATTATCTTAGAATTGAAAATTGTCCAACTGGGCTTCGCGGGTAACTTGTTGCTCTTAATTTATAGTGGTGATGAGATACCTATCATGAAGTTGTATGACTATGACTGCTTCATGGAGTTTTCAGCAACATCTGGCCGGCCTCAATGCATGCAAACAAAGCTAAGAGTTACGTGTATTTTGGAGAATGAATCTTGACACATAACAGTCTGTTTTGGTCAAGTTGTGGTTTACGAAAGGCTCCTCACCATTCAAATATCTTGAGGTTCCTATAAGCATCAAGAGTGTTAAATGGGTGCATACTTACTATATCAAAGACCAACACATCTGGAGTAATGGCCAAATCAAGCCTCATGAATGCTTAAGGATATTTTTAAAATTCTTAGGTAATTAATGCAGCATGGATGACGTAGGTTTCACCTATGCGCATTAACTCGTATCAACTGCTTCTCCGTGAAGCAGCTCAATGCAACACTTAGAGGTACCTATCAGAAAGTACAGTAACTGAGCTTCGTATGCAATAATTTTGTAGCTTCCAAATGGATTTTCATACTCTATCCAGTAATTCTCTACAGGCTATACACTAGAGATCAACTGTTGAAGTGAAAGTTGATTGATCGGAATTCTGCCATTTGTGTGAAGCACAAGAGGAATCAACTGATCACAATTAGTAGAGCAAGCAAGTGAAGATTTGGTGAGTCATCATAGCATCAAGGGCTTGATCACCTTTCCTTTATGGCGTTCTTTTATGTTTAGACTTTTGTATGTGCTGTGTCCCTAAGACTTTCATGTATTAGATAGTTTGAGACAAGGTTAAAGACTTCCGCTTCGTTTTATGAGACTTTGATTGTATTGGAAAATATTTTAAATTTTCGCACTTTTCTATTACTTTATGTTATGATATGCTAAATGGCTTGTATGACCCCTCTCGGGGTCTTGTACGCCTTGTTACATCTAGGGGTACTCCTGGATCGTGACAGAATCAGTCATGAAACTGGTTGCTTTGTGTGCTTATGTTTTAAAAAAAAAATTAATTTGGACTTGAAGTCCTTTTATTTATTCCATAAATGTTCAATAATGCAAAACCATACAAAAAGCACCTCGACGGCCCACCAGCCCATCAGATTATTTCTACAAGATCCTATAAACTATGGTTTCCTAATTTGTTCACTTGTATCTTCCACTTTTTCATCTTCTTTCTTTCCCTTCCTCTGTCCGCCACTTTAAGTATGTTCTCAGTGGAGCTCTTCAACGCTGAATTCTTGACTCTTCTTCTTTGGGTAATCAACATGCATCAGACTGTGATGTGTGATGTAGTCTGCATCTGTCAAAGGTTTGTGCCTTTCTCCCTTTCCTTTGTCTACATTTTCTCATTTGAGCTGATCTTTCCTTGCTTTTAGATGTACTCTCCGGAGTAGATTTGTTCCGAGCTCGATAGAGTGTGAGCTTTGCATTTCAGCTCTGTAAAACCGTGTAAGTACTCTTCAAATTCATCATCTTTTCCTGTCCTCTTTGTGCTTCTAATCCTTTGTGTTGTCCAGTTGAAGCCGAATTTGAGTACCCCAGATTACTCCCGTGCTTCTTCATCTCGATTTCTCAGTTGGATGCTCGCTTTGATTTCAGATACGACTCCTTGACTCTCGCCTTTTGCTGATCCTTGTATCACTTTTTTATTGTATATAGTATAACTGTGGAACCCTGTGGCCTCAATGATGTATCTAGGCATGCTGACCATTGTTGTTGTTGTAAATTCTCTTTGTTTTAATCCTAAATGAGGGGACCTGATGTTTATCAATGTTAAGAATCTTTTTTCCTAAGCTTGGTAGTTGATGAAAGTGCTAAAAGATCATCTTCTGTTCTGTAATGATTGTTGTATTTGCTATGAAATCTGCTAACTGATTCGCCTCTCTAAATACATGCCAAACCTGTACATTTAATTGCTACATTTTTTCCTGAATGTCTTCCACTTTTTCAACTATCTCCTATGGTATTCTCCAACTTCCGTACATCATGTTTTTTAAAGCTAATGAGTCTGTTTCCAATCTCATTTGCCTTAACCCATTGTCTAAACAATAATGTAAAGCCTTCCAAGCTGCTATGACCTCCCCTTCCATGTTAGTGGTCTCACCTAGATTGTGTGCTATATAAGATCTCCATTCACGTCTCTTATACAGTACCCATATGAGCTCACTCTGGATTCCCTTTGCTAGCTCCATCTATATTGCATGTCACTCATCCTTCACTTGGTTTCCTCCAGCTGACCATTTGATAGTGTAATGTTGGCTTGCAGCTCTGTAACCTGTCCAGCACTTGTGACCAATGATATGGCATTCTTTTAATCCATGGAAATTTTTTCCTTACTAACTGATATATTATCAATTAACATTGATAATACAAATTAGTATATGATACTTCTTTTCCATGTCTATAAAAATTTCTCTGCTTCCACAATTCCCACATAATAACTGCTGGAATAGCTTGCAGAATTTGTTGTACCTTAGTCGAGGCCTTGTGCTCCCACCATTTGAAGATGAGTTGTTGAAGGGTTAACCCATTTATATTAATACCTGCCCAAGAAGCAAACTGCTTCCATAGCTTTTGAGCTATGGGAGTTGTTAGTAAAAGGTGTTTCATAGTTTCCATTTCCCTTTTTTCGCAGCAATAACACTTGGACACAATTGGTATTTTCATCTTCTTAAGATTGTCATCTGTGTCAATTTCCCCCCTCCATACCCTCCAAAGGAAGATACTAATCTTGATTGACATTCCCCTAATCCACATATATCTTCTCCAATCCTCCTCCGCCTTTCTGCTTCTCATTCTATGGTACGCTGATTTAACAGTAAACAAACCAGTCGTATTCCCACACCACCATGCCTTGTCGCTGCCTATCTCCATAATTCTCGGTCTGATGTTAAAGATAATATGGTCAGCCATCTCCTCCGAAATATAATTTTTAAGCTTTGTTTCATCCCACATTCTGTTTGTGATGAAGTCTTTTACTTCTAGTTCCACATCTTGTGCCAGATCTCCTTCTGTATAATATAGAGCTCCTTGCCTAGTCCAGTTATCAAACCAGAAGCTTGAATTTCCAGCTTTTAGTTGCCACCAAATATCATGTTCCACTTCCTCCCTAACAATGAGCATTTTCCTCCACATCTGTGATGCTCCCAAACTTGTGGTAATCACATGGTGTAATTTCTTACAATATTTATTCCACATGTACCTTGCCCATATTGAATTTATGAAAACTCGAAAATTCCATGACAACTTTGCAAATAGAGCTTTGTTTACATCATGCAGTGATCTAAAGCCAAGTCCTTCCACTGCCTTTGGATAGCATAAATCTCCCTATGCCACCCAGTGTTTTCCTTTGATTCCTCCCAAATTTCCCCAAAAAATTTTTTGCAAAAATTTGGTGTATTTGATCCAGCACTTTCCTGGGTGGGTTCAAAGCTGATAACATATAAACTGGCATAGATTGGAGTACATTATTAATGAGTATCCATTTTCCGCCAAAGGTCAAAAATCTGTTATGCCATGTTAGAAATTTTTTGGCAATATTCTGAACCATTACTTCATAGTAACTCGATTTCCTCCTTCCATAGAACACTGGACACCCCAAATATATGAAAGGAAAATTTCCTTGTCGAATCCCTGTCAGCATGTGCAATCTTATGGCTACTATCAAAGGAGTATTTTCATGAAGATAGAAGAAACTCTTTGATTTATTAACCTTTTGCCCTGACACCACCTCATAGTCTCGAAGAATCCTCATCATCTTGATAATTGACCCTCTATCTCCTGACCCAAATAAAATTGTGTCATCCGCATAAGATAAATGATTTATCTCCGAGCTCCACTTTAGCAGTCCATAACCCTTCACAATTGCATCCCTATGTAAGCTATTTAGACCTCTGGATAATACTTCAGCTGCAATAAAGAATAAGGTGGGTGATAAAGGATCACCCTGTTTTACTCATCTCGATGATTGAAAAAAACCATGCGAAGTTCCATTTACTAAAATCGAGTACCAGTTATTGGACAGAATCCTCCACACCATGTCTATTATCATTTCTGCAAAACCAAATTTTCTTAAAACTTTTGTTAAAAAAATCCAAGAGACTCGGTCATATGCCTTGGCCATATCTAGCTTTACCACTACATTGACATTTTTGTTCCTCCTGTTAATGTCTCTGATTATTTCTTGGGCCAATAAAATATTCTCTGTAATGCTTCTTCCTTTAACAAATCTTGATTGGTTATGTGAAATAATCTTTGGTAGAACCAAAATCATCCTCTCGTGCACCATCCTAGAGATAACCTTATTGATGAAAGAACTAAGACTTATGGGCCTTAGCTCTGTAAAGCTTTTCACTGATTCTTTTTTGGGCAGTAACACCAAATTAGTATGAGTTATGAACTTGGGTAGCTCTTGACCACATAAAAATGCTTTCACCACCTTAGTGACATCTTCCCCTATTATCTCCCAACAACATTGAAAAAAATGACCGTGAAACAATCTGGTCCTCGCGCTGCTCCCATTTAAGTCAAAAACCACTTTTTTAACCTCTTCCTGATCTGGAAGCTTCACCATTTCTTCATTCTCAGCTACAGTTATACTCTTGGGAATATGCTCTAACATTGTGAAGTCCTCCGCACTATTCTCCTCAGCAAATTGGTCAGTGAAATATGCCACTGTCGCAGTCCCAATTTCACTCTTGGATTGTATTCTCACTCCCTGTTCTGTGATGATTTCAGAGAGATGAAGTTTCTTTCTTCTCCCTTTAACGTACGAATGAAAAAATTTAGTATTCATGTCTCCATCTTTGAACCACTTCATCCCCGCTTTTTGTCGCCAAAATTCCTCCTCCAACCTCAAATACTTCTTCAAATCAGCTTCTACTTTACTTAGTGCAGTCCGGTTAATTGTTGATGGGTGTATTTCCAATTGTGCCTCTCTTACTTTGATGATATCCTCCAATGTGGCAATTTGTTGAAAAACATTGCCAAAAAACTCTTTACTCCATGCTGCTAATGCCTTCTTAACATTCTTCATTTTAGCATGAAATTCAAGAAAAGGATCACCAACAAAATCAAATCTCCAGCTATCCTCCACGATTTTCTTAAACTGTTGGTGCTTGCTCCAAAAGTTCAAGAATCTGAAAGGCTTGGTTATGGGTACCTCTTCAGTGTTGCAACTCATATGAAGGGGATCATATGTCTATCTATATAAATATTATGATTTGCATTATTTATGTCTTGTGGAGTGTAAAGTGTATGTCTTGTGAGTTGTGAACTATATCGATTTACATTACGTTTGTATTTGTTAATGCAGAATACAACATTTCTAGGCTAACAAATAAGATAAACTTCTACAAAAAAATACTATAAATTGTTCATTAGACATAACACCAAAACAACACTTCTGCAAAAAAATTCATTACCATCAAACTGCAAATTTCAAATATGCAAATCTCTTTCATTTGAAAACAACACCAAGTTACTAAACTAACCTAACCAACTAATAATACTAATGTAACACAAACCATACTACATCATCTTGACAGCCACAAACCAACAATAACAACCTAATAAACTACAAGCAAGCTTATCAAGTGATTCCAACTCAAACTTTGAAATTTTACCATCCAAGTGATCGACTTTCTTCAAGTTTACACTTTTGTTATCATCCTTAAACTCCAAAATCTGAACTTTTATTAGTACCAATCATATCTTTCAAATCAGAATTTTCAGCACCACAATATCCTCTACAATTTTCTTTAAATTGTTTCTTTCCTTAAGAATTGAATTTAATTCAACTTTTTGATTATGAATCATCGTTGAGACATGAGGTGGGAGTTTTTCTTCGAATCAAATCTAATAACCACAAGAGTTTGATCCAAGATGACGACATTTGTAGAACCGACGCCCACCATTTTCAATGATCGTAGCAGTAAAAGATTTTTCATTCTATGCACACTTACATGTATGGGACTGTAATTGTTGAGGAGAATAAACAAAAGAAGATGTCGACATTTTTAAAAGGAGAGAAATTTCTACTTTAATGGGTGAGGGTACTATTCCTACACTGCACAAAGAGTAGCAACTTCAAATTATTGGCCAAAAAGTTTGAGTTCTGGTGAGCTTTGATCTTTGAAAAAGAGAGGAGATTTGGAGATGAACATATGTTTTTTTAGGTTAAAAGGTTTTGGAGATGAAGGATTGTGTTAAAAGATTTTGGTAACTTTACAGGTGGGGCTTTTGGGTGGAGTGGGTGAGTATATTGTCTTTTTAAGTAGTTTAATTGATTGTTAGGGTAGCCACAAGGATAGTGACACATTATTAATGAATTTTTTAAATTGAGGTTATCATTTAATCCGTTAAAGATGATGGCAAATTAGAGCCAAAAAATTGATGTCGGGGGCATTTTAGGCCGAAAAGTAGAAGAAGGATAATTTTGTACCAATTTACATAGTTGAGAGGTATTTTAAGCTCTTGTACATATATATAACCACTTTTAGAAGTTTTTGTATGTCAAAGGATTCCTACATCATGAAAATTAGGAGGGAGTTCAAGAAGTCTCACTCACTAATAAGATATGAAGATGCGGAAAACTTTGGTTCCTGTCGTTGGATCGAAACAAATTGAATTTAAGATAAACCAACGACCTTCATGAACATGCAAGAGTTGACTCAAGCTCGTTAGTGGCCCAAAGTCGAAATAGATTGAATACTTTTAACTTTTAAGATTTTTTTTAAAAGTCTATTTTTCTAGCTCTTTGAGATGCAAAGTTGTTAATAATTTTTTTTAATAATCGTTTCTTATAATAATTCTTTTTTAATTGAGAAGGTAACCAATCCATAGAATCTTTTTCGAGACGTAATAGTCTCGATGTGTCAAACTTCTTCAAATAATTCTCTCCTATTATCCGAAAATTTTACTTTTTCTATAAATAATAATTATAATATTTTTTGAAAACAAACATTCAAAAAGCTTTCCTTGAGTGTGTTGGGGCCCTCAAATTTAAAAGCCTAAGAGCTTTCCTTTTTTCTTAACCCTCTTGAGTGTGTTTGAGCTCTTACATTGTAGATCTATTTCTATGTTATAAAGTAGATCGTGTTAGTTTCAATCGATTATTGAGTTGAGTTGTCAGTTAGAGTTAGCCAGTCACTTTGTGATTGTTGAAGGTATTGCTTTGTGTCTTGTAATAGAGATGTTACAAGGTGTGTAGGATTAAGAGTTTATCCATTTGTGATTACCGGAGTCTGTACTCACAAGTTGCTTGAAGTTAGTGGAGTTTTTGAGAAATTCTATGTGATATGTCGTGGTTTTTCTTCTCTTGAGTAAGGAGGTTTCCACGCAAACATTTGTATTTTTTACTTTAAGCATTTACTGTTCTTCCCTTCCTACTATTAATACAGTCAAGGACCTGGTCTCTTGACTCGCGGTGGATTCATACAAGCCATCAAAAACACTCAAAAAAAAATATAGAGAACTCACCACTTTTTCTTTGTTTTGTAGTGGCCATATATCAAGCAGTTTTAGCACTTAAAACTCTTAAAGTTCTTTTTTGAAATTTATATTTGAAATATTAAATTCAAGTAAAGCTAATATTTTGTTAGTGTCTATTCAGTTAACTTAGATTGTGTTTTTACTCCTATTTAGAAGTGGGAGTAGGGAAGGACGAACAAGGGCAAATAGGTAATTCTAATGTTAACTTTGGGGTAATTTATTTGTCACATGTGTATCCACTTTATCCCTTCTTTCATTGTTCATCGCTACAATCTACCGTCTGCTCTAGATTTCTTCTATCACTAGCTTTTGCTCTTCCTCAAATCCGGATCATCATTTTTGAATCTCAGTTTTGCCTCAAATGTTTCTTCGATGTTGCTCTAATCCTTAGTTACAGTAAGTTTTGCTTTCCCTTCTTCCCCAATTTTTTGGTAATGTCTCCAACTCTTCAAAAGAACCTATAATGGTAGTTTTTTCCATTATTCTTTCCATTCTTAGGTTTTCTTTGGATTCTTAGGTTTTCTTTGGATTCTTAGGTTGGGTATCATAAACTGTATGTTATTTTCCTGTGCATGTTTGAAAATGTAAATAAATATGTATATAACTTTGATGTACAGAGTGCATCTATGGTGGTTTTTACCGACTGTCCACCTGTGCTCAAAAGTCCAATAACAACAACCAGAGCTCTCACTTCGAATCTACTTTAAACTCTTTCCCATCTTATTTTCTTTGACTGCTTCAAATTTGCTTCTGCTAAGTTTCTAAGTCTTCTGTTTTAATTGCTCTGTTGTTTTTGTTCGTTGTTTTTACTGCTGGTTAAGGATCCTTCTCCTTCACTCTTTCAATATCGGATCTCTTTTTGACAAAACAAAGTTAAATTCTTAGGCGTAAAATTTCTAATTCAATCACCCCTTATATTCAATACAAGAAAAGGTGCAATATTGTTTGTTTGAATCATAAGAATCCACAGGTTCATGAAATGTCCTGTTTGTTTGAATCATAAAAACCCACAACTTCATGTGAATGTCCTGTTTGTTTCAATCATTTTCAAGATAATAATAAGCTAACAATTATTTCAAGTTGTACTCATATACTCCACATTGATTGGTTTCTATATCCTCTATGAGGTTGTTGGAAATCTTGGTAATTCGTACTCTCTATTGCGAAGAGGAAAAATAACTATTTTCTGAACTCTCTTTGTTCATCATTACTGTTTATTTCTAAGTTTATTTCAATTTAAGACAATATTAGCTATTCATAGACTCATCAGCCTTTGCTATGAAGATTCAATCTTGAAGGATTGTCGTTCTTTAAGTTTTAACTTTGTTCTTTTCTTCAAATCAATGGACAACTCTCTAAGGAGCTGAAGATATCTTCTTTTTTTTGGTGTTTAATCGATATTTGAACTTAAAAATAACTTCTGTACCCAATCAATTGAGGCTCCGTACTTGTGATAATTTCTTTCCTTTTCTTGTAGCTGTTTTTTTTTTTTGGATAATTGAAACTCAAAATCAATCTTCTCTTCAACTCTCTCAGGTACATATTATTATGTATCTGTGCTACACTATGTTCATGTATATCAGTATATATACAAAGTTTTTCTCGACATTCGATGTTTAAAATGGTAGCCGACTAATTTAATTAGCCTTATATAGGATGAATGTGATAGACAGGTTCTAATAGCAAACTGATGAACAATTTATCATTTAAATCTCATATGAAGTGAAAGGATCCTTAGCTTTTGATTTGTGATGAATTTGAATGAAATAGGACTTCATATATCTATTTAGATTTAGTAAATTAGTGTTCTACCAACAAAAGTGTTTGTATGCGCTTAATGAAAACACATGCTGCTTTTTCTATTCTCTTCAAATCTTTTCCTGTCATCTTCTTCCTTTACTTTTTTCAGCTACATCTATCTCACTCAACTTCTATTTCTCCTTTTCAGATTTTTTTAAATTGCATTTACTTTTTCAGCTGTTGTAATATGTAGTTGTCCAATCAAATATATGTACATTATGACCTGAACTAATTCCTTTGATTTTGCTAAATCTAAATTTAATGGGTATGTATTATTATTATTCTAACAAAACGACTTTTCGTCCATTTTTCAATAAATACGAGTTTTTACTCTTTTTTTATATTTTGGATTTTTTCATTATATAATTGTGAATCTGTATATGTTGCCTGCTTTAAATTAAAATTTCGTTCTCTTCCTAATCTGTCTGGCTCTTTAGAAAGGGCCTATGATGGTGGCTACTCTCATTCTTCTTTGGATATATATTTAGGTCTGCATGTCCTTCAATTTAAGGATAATTTGGTTCTTATCTTGAAATAATTTGCTTTTTATCTTGAAAGTGCTTGCTAGAAAACAAATTACACTATTCTTTTTGTATTATTTTCGTTGTAATTCTTATTTTCCCAAATGTTACATTGATTTGTCTCAAATGTATGCTATTTTATCCCAATGGTTCTCCTGTTACAGTCATTTACTATTGTCTGCATTTTTTTTTGTCAATTCTACGTATTTTTTCCACATTACATTAAGTTATAAATTAATTTAACAAATCATGAACTACTCGAAACAGGAATGGAAGAAAATAGAGATAATGTGTCTGTCCAAGAAAGAACTTTTGACAGAAATTTGCGTCGTCGTGCTAGATATGCACAGATGTCACCGGAGAGAAAGGAATAATTTTTATCCCAGCTAAAGAAAAAATGGCTGAATCGAAAAGACAAAAACTCCTTCATCAATCAAATAGTACTGTCGTTCTTACAATTAGCACTTCTTCGTTATCTCCTCAACAAGGTCAGCTAACCATATTCTTATCTTCCTTCTGTGAAATCTCTCTTCTGAATCTCTCTTCAGCTGACCTACTCTTACTAGAGTTATTTTCCTCATTTTGTAGTTGAAGCTTCCGAACCTACAAACCTACCAGTTACTTCAACTAGAGGAGAACGCATAGTTAATTGCTTATCTTCTTTCGAAGTAGGTGAGTTCACAAATATTACTTCAACTATTTTGATTATATTCATTTTTAATAATTGGCTAGTTGTCTCTAAATATTGTTATTCCTCATACTAGGATCAACATCAACTGCATCTCATGTTGCAAATAAATTCAGTTCAAGACGTACTGCAAATAGAGGTATGCTTCTTTCTACCAAAGTAATAAAAAAACATGTATTGTCGTGCCTTTATATATAACAAATAATTGCTTTTTATCATGCACAGGTAGAAATAAGTTAGAAGTGAAACTACAAAATGATAATTTATTGCCAAAAGATTACTTACTTTTAAAGAAAGTTCCAAATTGCAAATTTTGTACAGCAAAAAGGTTTCAATATAAATCACCAGGTTTTTGTTGTGATAATGGATCAATTAGACTAACTTCTCACAACATGCCTACTGAGTTGCAAAATTTGTTCTTGGGTGACTCCAAAGAATGTCAACATTTTCGCACTTACAGTAGAGCCTACAATAATATGTTTGCATTCACTTCACTTGGAGTACATTATGATAGAGAATTAGCAAAGAGAAATTGTGGCATCTATACATTTAAAGTCCAAGGACAAATGTATCACTTCATTGATGATTTGATACCCTCAGCAGGAAAAGCAAAAAAATTACAGTTATATTTCTATGATAACGAAAATGAGCTAACAAATCAAATGACGCTATCAGATAATCTTAATGAGTTGATTGTTACAAAGATCATGGATATACTAAAACTTAATCCTTATTATACTTTTCTAAGATCGTTAACAGTTGTTCCAAATTTATCTGAATTTTATATTGCTCTAAACTCAAGTTTCAATTTAGACCAAAAAACACATAACTTACCAACTGCATCCGAAGTTGGGGCAATTTGGATTGAAGATCAATTAAATGATAAAATTTCCACACCACATATTCGAATTTACACTCATAGTAACAGAAGTCAATTGATAAATTACTATTATGGATGTTATGACCCATTGCAATATCCACTGTTGTTTCCTTATAGTCAAAATGGCTGGCATTGTGGTATTAAAAAAATCAAAAAGACATATAGTTATTCCAAAACACAAATTTATTGTGAATATGAGCAGCTACCAAGTATAATGAACATGACTTCTATTGATGGACTCCTTCACATGGAATCTACAGTTTTATCAAAAGGATTGAGAAAAAGAGAGACTGTTTCTTGTCGTGAATATTATTGTTATAAAATTCAAATAAGAGATCAAGTACCAAATGAAACTTTACATTCTGGAAGGGTATTTCAACAATACATAGTTGACCAATATATAAAACTTGAGACACAAAGATTAGATTTTGTTTCATTTAATCAAGATCTATTTAGAGTTGAAGCCTTTCAAGGAATTATTGATTTATTGAGGCAAGGAGAAAGAGATGCTTCCAATATTGGGAGACAAAAATTCCTTCCTGGTAGTTTCATAGGAGGCCCAAGAGATATGCGTCGAAGATATATGGATGTCATTGCTTTGGTACAACAATTTGGAAAATCAGACATATTTTTGACAATGACTTGTAATCCTTCTTGGCCTGAAATACAAGAATATTTACAGCCAATGGAAGAAGTTCAAAACAGACCTGATTTAGTTAGTAGAGTATTCAGAGCAAAAGTAGAAGAACTTAAAACAGATATTCAAAAAAACAACATATTTGAAAAGGTTGCAGATTTTATGTATACAATTGAGTTTCAAAAAAGGGGTCTTCCACATGCCCATTTTCTCATTATACTTATGGATGGATATAAATTGCTAACACCACAAGCATATGATAAAATTGTATGTGCTGAATTACCTGATCCTCATATTGATCATCATCTATACAAACTTGTGACCAAGCACATGATCCATGGTCCTTGTGGCTATTTAAATCCTTCAAATTCTTGCATGCAAAAAGAAGGAAAATGTAAGTTTAAATATCCAAAAGAACTTACTGAACAAACAATCAAAGGAAAGAATTCGTATCCTCTTTACAAAAGACCAAAAATGATCACACCAATGAAAGTTAGAGGACACAACATTGATAATTCTTGGATTGTTCCGTACAATCCATTTTTACTGAAGAAATTCGGTTGTCATATTAATGTTGAAATATGTTCTGACATTAAGGTTATAAAATACATTTACAAATATATTTGCAAAGGACATGACAAAATTGCATTTTCTGTACATAATAATGATACTAATGTAGAAATAGATGAAATCAAAGAATACCAATCTGCTAGATGGGTTTCTCCACCAGAGGCTGCATGGCGTCTGTTTGCTTTTTCAATAAGTGAAATGACTCCAAGTGTTTGCCAGTTGCAATTGCATCTTGATGGACAACAATTTGTTTCTTTCAAAAATAGCCAAACTGTGGATCAAATAATAAACAATCCAATGATAAGGAAAACGATGTTAACAGAATTTTTTCTTATGAAAAAAATCTATAATGATGCTATAAATCTCAATTTACTATATAAAGAGTTTCCCCAACACTTTGTATGGTCATCATCATACAAAATGTGGTCGCGTCGAAAACAACGCCTTACTATTGGACGTATTGTCACATGTCATCCAACCGAAGGATAAAGATATTATCTTAGGTTGCTTCTAATGAACGTAAGAGGACCAAAATCATACGAAGATCTTCGTACAATGGATGGAAGATGCTACACTACATTTAGGGAAGCTGCAGAAAAAAGAGGCTTATTACATTCTGATTACAACTTAATTGAGTGTATGTCTGAAGCTGTAAGCTATCAAATGTCTTATAGTTTAAGAAGACTATTTGCAACATTATTAGTTTATTGTAATCCTGGTAACCCAAAAGATCTTTGGAAAAAATATGAAGACTCTATGTCGGAA
>JAJOOF010005890.1:0-30011 GCA_029582545.1 Solanum lignicaule
AAAGAAGAATAGAATAATAAACTTATTTAATTTCTTAATGCACGTGAAATAAAAAATAATGACAAATAAATATGAACTTGATGTTGTAATAGAGGTTGGTTCAATTTCTATAATTTAATTTTTTTCTAACAATACTCTATTTAATTATGATTATGAATAGGACTTTGAATAGATATCATAAGGTAGTGTTCTTAAATTTCAACATAAATGAAAATGAATAATGCACCAAAGCTTAATTTTCACTGATCAAAAGTCGCTTTCTCTGTTATTTGAAATGAATACAATAATTAATTATATCTTTCTTGATTCTATGTCCTAAATTTGCGCGGGAAAAGAGTTGAAATTATTATTAGTTTTTATTTGTTCATGATGAATTTTGCAAAAGAAATAATAAATAAAGTGTATATATATATATATATTTTAATGATATTCATATTTGTTGTATATAGTCTTAATGAAATTACAATTTGGAATGAGTATTATAAATTAGAGTAAATAAACGTGTCAACTATTATATATCCTAATGGCTTTTCACATCTAAAAGTTAGACACTAAATTAAAAAAATTAACGCCACAAGTGATCATAATGTAAAGTAAACCAAAGTTGGCTAATTAATTAAGCTTCACATAAGTGGTTGATAAAAAGATTAAAGAAAATGAAATGAATGTGGCACGCCTAGTGTGAAATAATCCATCATTACTTTTTTATATTATCTATTCATTACTTTTGCCTTTTCTTGTTTTTAAATGATGCCAATCTTGTAATGCATTCGTGTTCCGTAGTCAATGTGTAAATATTTTGATGGAGTGGTATGTAATCCTAAAAGAGATTTTGGTTAGGTTTGATCGAGTCACAATTGTGGATTTATTAGCAGTACGAGTCGTGATAAATTAAACATGATAAAGTGATAAGTACTTATTCATTCTTAATTAGAAGTTTTAGGGTCACTTACTGGATATGTAACCATATTTGTTAGGAAACGCTTAATTAAGTATCCCTCAATAAGAAACTTTTCGACAAGAATTCAGATTTAGTCATACTCCAATGCAACAATAGACGCCCCGTGGATCCCCAAACTTCTTTTTATTGGTTTGGAAAGATGAAATTGGAATGAGTAGTTTTGAGTCTTTTATAAGAATTCATTCATATACAATTGGTGTTTATTCCTTTTATTGCAAATGAATGGTTGAATATAGTTTGCTTGAAGGTGAAGCATATGTGTAATCATGAAATTCAGATACTTAGCTTTTTTACTTGCATAGAATTTGCTAAAAATCCTCTAGGCACCTTTTGAGAATAATTTATAGTGAAGCTTAGTCCTCATGATTTGTGAAATTTATATAGAATCAATTTATAAATAAAAATACTATCAAAGACGTAGAATAGGTTTATAGTTGCATGGAGTAATTAATGCACATTGAGGTTTGTCTATTAGAAAATAATAGCAACAAAAGTGGGTGAGCATTGTTTAGTGTGAATAGACTCGGACCGTAAGAGTCTATTGTATGTAGTATTATTTATGATTTAACTAATTTTCTTTAAGTAAAATCCCTTTCTTTAAATCTTTTTAATTGGGACAAAATTCAGGACCACCTCTTATTAAGGTCATTCTCGTAAAATCGTCTGATCAATTTATGATAGCCAACATTCATATTTTAATTAATTAAATTACTCTTTTTGTACCAAAAAAAATTGTAGAAAAAAAAAATAGTTCAAAACATTTATTACTCTCTCTTTTAACTGGTTTCTTCAATTTCTCTCCAACTTTATTTCTCATTATACTCGTCTGATAAACACTCTTTTTAGTACTTTCATTATTTTTTCGAGTTCGTCGAACAAAACACCATGTTCTTTGTGATTTATTTTGGTTCGGTGATATTAATTTTTGTTGAAACATGTTGTTGAGTTTCAATATCAATTTTAAATCGAGACGATTTAAAGAAGATTGGAGTTGATTTTAGATTTAAAATTCAAGATTGAAAACGATTTCATCCGTGTATATTCCACTATAGATATGTATATATGTGAATATCTCATTGTATCTCCTGTATCATATATGTATATGTGAATACCCATAAAAATTTGTGTGTGATAGTTGTGGACATGATACGGTAAAACATTTATCATCATGTAAGAAGCAATAACTAGATAAATATCTTACCCTTTAACTTTTGAAAATTCATATTACTATATGATATTCCATTTGGATGGAATGGCATAATTAAAGTTGTGAGCGGAAAAGAAAAGTATAGATAGAAGTTTACATTGGTGGTTAATGAGATGGATTGACTTCTTATAAAGCTTGGGAAAATCATGAGGCATGAACTATCTTTTGGGGTGTGAGTTAGACCTAAGAACTAATTTAATTACAAGTTATCGTGGGATAAGTTATTTCATCATGTATATGAGATAATTTATCCCATCACCAAAGCATAAATGATGAGATAAATAATGTATATGGAATAACTTATCCCATCACTAAGATATAATACATGAGTACCTATTAATACTTCTAATTAAATGCAGAATAAAATAGTCATGCATTTTATCATGGGATTATTAATGTTGATAACATCGAATCTTTGAATCCTGTTTTCCACGTTATCTCTATCACATCCTGAAAGGAATTCAATTCTCTTTTAATTTTAGCCATAAAATAATTCAACATTACACACCATCTCCTTTAACTTTAAAAATTCCATTTCTTAACATTTGTAAGTCTTTACCCTATATAAATACCTTACCCTAACCCTAGTATTCATGATAATTCTACTAACTCCACAAATCACATTCAATTTATTTAGATATCTTATAACTAGAATCCCTCTTTTTTTCGATCAGCGATGCGATCCTCAATTCAAAGAGAAACGATATCAAAAAGTCGTGAACAACAAGTTCATGATCCTTATTTCAATCACTATGCACCTTTTTATTCAAACAATGTGTACGACCTTTTTGGTCGTGATAAAGGTTGGAATTATAATTTCCACGAATTTCATGACGAAAATACTTCAGAATTATCGTCCAATCAGCTACCTGCAAAGCTGATGAAAATACAGCATAAAGAAGCAATAGAGGCACATTTCTTTAGGTGTCAATTGTATGGCTACAATGAAAGTGATGTCAAAATACAGGTAATCGATTCTTTAGTTTCGAGTTAAAAACACATCTAAACTATATATTTTATTTTTTTTATCAGTTTCATATCTAACTATTGAAGGTGCGCTCGTTAATTAGTTTGAAAGAACACACCTGAGCTAATATGTGTTGATGTGTGTATTGAACGGACAAAACATCTCATCTTGGCAAAAATTAAATAAACTATTAATATTAATTAAAAATTAAAGATTAAAATATTACGTCCCAAAAAAATAATATATTTTTTTTAAAATATAAAGTTTAAAACATTTTTCTTACCCCTTTCCCTTCCATAAAAAAAAAAATTAGAGATTAGAAAAATATTCTACCCCACCCTCTAAAAAGAAGTTTATATATTGATAATTTCTTTTACAGAAAAAGTTCAAAAATGCGTGAAATGAACAAAAAGGCCTTATGTTTATAGTTTGGTTGAAAATATCTTTATCGTCAATACTTTAATTTAAAAAATACTTTGTCATTGATAATTTAATCCAATGCTCCTATTGTTATTAAATGGATAGAAAATGTCATTCTTTTTTTGGGAAAAAGGACAAATATACTCCCGAATTATTGTAAATGGTATGCAAATACCCTCCGTCATATTTTTGGGACATTGTTGCCCTTGCCATCCAAAAACTAGAGCATATATACCCTTTATACTAACGAATACTAACGAACATACACATATCATAATTTTTCCACCAATCCGACATTTATTAAATATCAGATCGTCGGATAAGATTACGCTTCCGTTAGAGTGAAGGGCATATATGCTCCAGATTGGACGGCAGGGACACTAATGTCCCAAAAGTATGAAGGAGCGTATCTGGATACCGTTTACGATAGTTCGGGATATATTTATCTTTTTTCCCTTCCTTTTTTTATGTGACTATAAGGATATAATTATCTTTTTTTCGTTTCTGTAATGAAAAGTTAATTCAATTGAACCCATTGATTGTATGTTATATCCGCAGGTGGATGGCAAAGTATTGACGATTAGTGGGAGAAAAAAGTATAAGAAATTCTCCACATCCTTTCACCTACCTGAGAATTCTATGGCTAATTCTTTTCAGATATCAATGAACAGAATGGGAGTGGTCACTATAACTGTTCCTAAGAAGAAAATTAGGAGGAACAACCGAAGGCCTCTATTAATTAATATAAATTAATAAATTTAAAAGGTTGATATAATATTATCTCAATTATAATTTATAGTATAGTATATAGTATAATATTGTGGAATGAGAAGTAAAAATAAAGAGAAATTAAAAAGAAGTGAGTTTGGGTTATGCTTGTGTAATATTATTAGTAATTACTACATAAATAAAATGGTATTTCTATTTCTTATTCTTTCATATATTTTTTTATTTCCATTCTTCGCCAATTAATTCATTGTTTCGAATTTCGATCGTCATTATTATTATTATTAATGTTAAAGACATAGTTAAGTGATTAAAATTAAAGTATGTTTTTTTTTAAAAAAAAACTTTTGACTTTCAAATGAGATTATACAAGTTAATAATATACCATAGCTTTGGCAAGAATAATAACAAAATTAAAATAGATTAATATCAAAATTCATCTGTATCCTTAATAATCTAATAAAAAAGAGTAATATTAATTGAGAAAGTTATAGTCTAGTATATATGTTTTTATATATTTTAGCAAACACCTACAATTAGTATCGATCAACGGTCCAAAAATGAAAAAA
This sequence comes from Solanum lignicaule, assembly GCA_029582545.1. Lineage (NCBI taxonomy): Eukaryota > Viridiplantae > Streptophyta > Magnoliopsida > Solanales > Solanaceae > Solanum > Solanum lignicaule. Next base: position 4,851 of record JAJOOF010005890.1, read on the forward strand.
AGTTCAATATTAATTGAGATCAAAAAATAAATTAAGATAATTTACTTTTAAAAGTTCGATAAAAACTTCTTTTTCAAGAAAATAATATGAATCTTCAATTCCGATTATTCTATTTTTATAGGAATTGATAAGAAATGAGAAATACTTTGACACTATTCAGTTTCATACTAATATATAGTTATATATTATATAGAAATTAGTCCGATTTCAATGAACTTATAAATTAGAATATAGGAAAATAATAGTGAATATCATGTATATTTATCAAATATAATATTATATTTGATGATATACACACTTGATATATACTTTCATAGGGGAGAAAACTTTACAATTGTTGATTCAATAATCTGCAAATTTTCTCTTGGCTAGAAGAGTTGTTGTAACTTGTAAGTTCTTCGATGAATGAATATTTATTCGCAATCAATAATAGGTGAATGTAAGTCAACTCGACATTAAGATATGCTTTAATACAAATGAAGTAATAGTTTAGGTGGGTCATCGGAGGGTTGCTAACTCACGGTGGATAAAACTTGACTTCTTTAGAAAAATCAATGTTGATTTGCCCATGATATGTTGGCTCCTTTATTGTGGGTGTGTGACTAACATATAAAAGAACATATATTTTATCGTCATCAATTTTTACTTCATGGAGTTGATATATCAACAAGTCAATTAACTTTAAATTGAACAGAACTACGAGAGTATAAAAGTCATTATCCAACTTTATTTGTTTCTAACAGGGCCATTTTCAAATTTTGAGAGCCTTGTCATATGCATGATATTGGCGTAAACGTTATAAATGTTAATGATGGGCCTCACATCGGTGTAAAATCATGAAATCGGTAAAGAAAAAAATTGTCTCAAGACACCCTAAGATTCTTCCTTCCAAGTTACAATGCCTAAAAATAATAGGAAAATTAATTTGAAATCCCAAGTCGTGAATATTTTACAAACAAACAACTTTTGTTATTGCTTAAAAAAAACTTACAACATTACAAAATACTCATATATATCTCAAATTAAAACCCCAATCAAGAAAACAAGAAAATGCCACTCAAAGCTCATGCTCAATTGTTAAGTAAATAAAAAAAGACAAAAGACAACATTAATTATGTAATTAATTAGTCACTAATTAATCTCAATGGTCTTAATCTCTTGCTTAGGAATTGTAACAGTAAGAACACCATTCTCCATACTAGCTTTCACTTCATCAATCTTAGCATTTTCAGGTAGCCAAAACTTGCTATAGAACTTGCCACGTGACCTCTCGATGTGCCTCCACGTCTCATTTTCATTCTTTTGATCTTCTTTATTATAATCAACATCCTTAATCTCACCACTAATTTGGAAGACCCTTTCATCCTCAACTTCAACTTTGACTTTCTCTTTGTTTAATTTGTTTAATCCATGAAGATCAACTTTGAAGATATGAGTCAATTAGGTTAAGGGATTGGAAAATGGTGTCTAGCAATTGAGGAATTAGTGCCATTTTTGAAAATTTGATGGTAGCTGGTGGAATGATCAAGAGATTTTAATTTTTTTTCCTTTTTAGTTCGTTCAAAAAAGAATGTTATTTTACTATAATTAGAAACAATTTAATTTTAGAAAGTTTCTCTTTTACTCTTAATGAAATGATTTATAACCACACAAAATATCTGAGAATTGTTTTAGATTTGAAATTTCAAAAGTCTTCCATTTCTCTAAACAACAATTGAAATAAGTGAGCCAAACCATTTTAACCAACAAATAAATAAAATAATTGAGAATGTTACGAAAATCAAACATAAGAGAGAGTATAGGAGTACTTAATTTTCTTATGTACACTTTAATAAATTATTATTCGTAATAGAACACACTTTAGTTACTTAAAACTAAAGAACATGAAATACCCAAAAAATTGAATATACGGGCTTTAAATTTATTGCAACCACACTGTTTAGTTTAATATGTATATGACTTTTGAATGCATGAAAATATACTTGAAATGAGTGTTTTATTGAAGAGTTTGAAAATAGATATATGAAGTAATTTGAAAAAAACATTGAAGTCTTTCGATTCTAAAAACTGAAATCGACACAGAATGATCCAGATAAGGATTCTGGTGATACTCTCAAAAGAAGATTTTAACCACTTAATAATATCCAAAAACATTTGGTTTATCGATAAATAATTTATTTGGCTTATTTTGAAAACTTAAAGATACTGGCCTATTTTGGAAAATAATAATTAAAAAAAGCGTTGAATTGATTAATTAAGAAATGAGAACTTTGAGTTCATATTTCAGCGAAATTTAAAAATATTCAATTACGTGAGTTGACAAACATTCTTAAGTAATTACTCCTTCTATCCCTAATTACTTGTTCATTTTGACAAATCAAGAAAGTACAATTTTTTTACCTATTATATCCTCAATTAAATGACTAATTATTTTGAAAAATGTAGAACTTTTCATCCACTTCATAATTAATAAAGATAAAATGGTAAACTCACTGTGTCATTAATTATTTTCTTAATAGGTGTTCCAATTCAAAAGTGAACAAGTAATTAGGGACAGAAGGAGTAGTTAAAAAGGGTATAGTTTAATTTATTTACTATCAGTTAATATAGTTTCAGTTTTTTCCCCATAATTAATGGGACCCACCACCTCTTTGTATACCGAACCAACAAAGTCCTTCATAATTCATATGCTTTTCTATATAATTTTATACAAAATCAAATTTATCTCTTCTATCCCCCATTTCATATCTTTATCCTAAAATCACTCTTCCACTTCTAATTTGAATTTCGAATTCCACCTTCTCCCTCCAGTCGTTCGTGGGTTACTGTCAAAATCATGGGTGAATCCATTTTTTTTCTTTTTTCCTTCTTCAACAATTGTATATTATTATGCTTGTTAGTTTTTTAATATTTTTCAAAAAAAATTATTTCTTACTTATCAAATTAGAAGTTTTTCAAAATCAGTATGGATGATTCATCTCCATCTATGAGGTTTACGAGAGGTATGTCATTGCATGTCATGAATGTTGTTGACAATCCACCTTCGTTTTCAATGGGTTAAAAAATAAAATATTGTCTAAATTTTTAACCAAAAAAATGTTATATACAAATAAATGCTTAATAGCAAATTAAACTATACCCGTGGAATGTAATTATATAAATTATAGCCATAGAGAGTTATTTTGAAAAATATATTTGCCATATATGAAATTTTCCCTTCAATAATTGAAAACAAAGTAATGAGACTTCAAATAAAAATATAACGACTTTAAAAAAAAATCAGTTATAACTAATTGAATATAACAAGTAATTACAATTAATTAAATAATTACAATGGGGATAACTAACCAAATTACAATTGAAATAAAATTAAATATAACTAGTACAAAAGAGGTATTTTGGAATAATTTTTTATTGGCCAACTTGAGTCTTTGACCCATTTAAATTTAAAGCAATTCCCTTCTTAGTGACATTTTTTTTTTTCAGCGGTGCTTTTGGGCAACCCCTTCTTTTCAGACCACAATATTGCAAGAACAATTGGAGGATGTACTACCCTTCAATTCCACCAGCAAAACGTACAAAAGAAACTATACACACCCATAAAAAGAAGATTTCTTGAAAAACCCAAAATTTCCATAAGTTAAGAGTTGCTCCTTGTTTTTGGCTCTCTAAATTTATTGAAATCAGTAGAAAGGGAGGAGTATATATATGTTAGTATATATAGGGTCGAACATGATGTGAATTTTTGGGACAAATTCGATGTGGTTCAGGGGATGAATTCAATTTTTTTAATGAATAAGGTGATGATCGGAAGATACACAAAATAGTACCAATTTGAAACAAATTTGATGAAGGGAAATTGATAAACTGAAAAGATGAGGCCGTGTGGATCAAAATTGGGGGTCAATAATATGCAAATGTTAGGAATTTTTTAAATGAACATGTTTCAATGATGTTGCTCCTCAAGTACTAGAGGTTTTTTTTTGTTAAATATTTCTAGTTAATAAGATATTAGTCATTTTTTTACGATATATTACATTGGATGTTATTATAAAAAGTTTATTTATTAGTAGAAAAAATTGAGTTATTTAATTTAAAGTTGTAAAATGTTTCTGTAAAAAGTAGATAATTTTTTCTTTATTTCTATTTTTATATAATTTTTATACTATTTTTTTTTACAATTTTCTATACCGTTTTAAATGAAATTAAAATCATAAAATTCGTAACTAAAAATTTTTGGGGCCTCAAAATTTCGGAAACCTAAAGCAAATGTTTTACTAGCCTGTCCCCGTGCCACTCTTTGAACTAAAATATGTCTTCTCTAATCTAAAATATTAGTTTGTTGTTTGTTTTTGGAAGCAACGCTCATATTCTTTTGCTTTACTTTTTTTCTCATTAGCATTGTCTTATTGCTTCCATAAACAATTAAGAAAATATTTTATACTATGGATGGGCATTGCAAAGTCATCGAACATTATTCTATCAAGTTTATTTCTTTTCCTTTCTTTTTCATCATTAATTCTTGTAACATTCATGATTTTGTTTTTCCTATTTAAATTATGAGTAGCTAAACTCCTTAGTTCTAAGGTTAGAATAGCTACATTAATGTTCAGGTATGAGTTGAAATTGTCTTCGTTTATGTGATTTATATTATGAGTTTATTCACTTAACTATGATTTTAGTTCGTAATAACACTTGAATCTTAATTCACTATATTACTTGTACCATAGGATCTTGTAATGTAACAATGTCTAAACTCCATAAAATTCATATTAAATAATATTCCGTATGGATGGGATCGCATAATTAAAGTTGTGAACACAAATAAATGATCCCATCGAATAAAGTATAGATGTGAACGGAATTAGAATTGACACGTTCAAACTATATTTTTAACATACATAAAAAGATAATGATTATTCTTGATTTCTTGTACTATAAGTTGTGCTTAGCTAGGTAACCATATATCTCGAAATACAATTTTAATTGATCAACGTGTAAAATAAATGCATAACAAGGTACATATTATAAATGGTAGAGTAACTTTATTATAACGATCCACTGAAATTCAACCCTTTGTCGTGAAACATGGAAATTCCCATCCAATTGTTAGTGGATTTTTCACTGTTTTGTGTTCTATTGTTGATAAAGATAGAATCTTTCAATTCTGTTTTCCACATTATTAAGGAATTTCATTCTCTTTCATTTCAACCGTAAAATATTTCCATATTACACCATCTCATCAACTTTACATCCCCTTTCACACAAATTCCATTTCTTGAAATTTCTAAATATTTATTTACCCTATATAAATACCTTACCCTATTACTCATAATAATTCCAGCAAGAAATCAACTCAACTCCACATAACAAATTCATTTTCTCCTTTACTTTCTTTTGCCAAAAAAAAAAAAATGTCTTTCATGCCTGTATTTGGTGGTCGGAGAAATCAGGCACACCAGGTGCATGATCCTTATTCCGACCACCAGACACACAAGGTGCATGATCCTTATTCTCGTCCTTCACACCCTGTGTATGATCCTTATTCTCAACACGCACACCAAGTGCACGATCCTTTTGCTCATCATGAAGTATGGGATCCTTTCCATGAATTTTATCTCGAAAACCCTCGATCCCTCATAGCTCCAGCTCCATCGTTCCACCACGTACCTGCAACGATGGCGCAAATCGAGTATAAGGAAACACCAGAGGCACATATCTTTAGGTGTAACTTGCATGGCTACAAGAAAGAAGACGTCAAAGTACAGGTAATGAATTCCTTTAGATCTCTTTTTTATTATACGGTTATATTTTGACTGGACACGAAGTTTAAAATTGATAGAAACATGACTTTTTCAACACGTAATTTAAGAAAGTAAGAGTCACTTTTGAATGTTATGGTTTTAAACTAAAGATGTGTATAATTATTAAAATGACTTTTAAAACATGTGGTTTTTTCAACATGTCATGTCATGTTATAAGATGTTGGAATAAATTAAAATCGTTACTCCCTCTGTCTCAATTTATGTGGTACTTTCCTTTTACAGAGCCAATCTGACTAAGATCAATATGATAAAGAATATATAGTTTGAACATTGTTACATAGTTTAAATCTCAAAAAGTGAAAAATGTTACATAAATTAAGACGAGAGAGTACTAAAGTGACATTTCATTTACATGACTATAAGGATATATTATAGTATAGTTAATTCAGTTGAACCCATTGATTATATGTTATATACGCGTTTTTTCGTAGGTGGAAGATGAAAAAATACTGAAAATTACTGGGGAAACAAGAATGATGAAGAAAGAAGATAATTGGCACCATTATGAAAGAAGCAGTGGAAAATTCTTAACATCTTTTTCACTGCCTCTGAATTGTAGGGCTGATTATGTTAAGTCATCAATGGAAAATGGAGTGCTCACTATAACTGTTCCTAAGAAGGAAATTAGAAAGAATCAACACCATCTAAGATCTGTTCAAATTAATTAATTAATTAAAAGGTTGAATATTATGGTATAATAAGTATGTTTTGTTAATTTGGTACTACTCCACATATTATGTATAATATTGTGGAATATGAAGTAAAAATAAAGAGAGAATAGTAAAAAGTTTTAGTAGTACTATATATGATATGGAGAGAAAAGAATCAAAAGTGAGTTTGACATATATATGCTTGTGTAATATTAGTAGTAACTAGTACTAAATAAATAAAATGGTATTTCTATTTCTTATTCTTTGATTTTTTTCCTTTTTTTTTTTTTTGTTTTCCATTATGAGCTAATATTAGTGTGTACATTGATCTTACCTCTACAAAATAGAGAGGTTCTTTCCGAATATCAAGAAACTTATCTGCTCAAGTAAAACCATTATAAAGCAATTTGAAAAGGAAACAACGACGAGAGTGAACAAGTCAAGACAAATTGCTAAAGAAAGCATGAAAACGTATACTAAAAATGAAACAGTAACTATCACAAAATAACACGATAATCGAAGTGTTAGACATTATAATAGTAACGGAGATGGAATAGCAAGAAACTCCTAGAGTAAAACTATGATTACTAATATGAACGACTAAGTGAGATAACTCTCAACTACCTAACTAATGATCATCTACCTTAATCTATGTCCTACATAAACTTCTATATAAGTTCATACTCTCGATAATTAAGTTAGAAATGCATCATTGTTTTAAAAATAATGTCAGTACTACACATCAAAAGTAGAATCTAAAATTATTTATTTTATTTTAAGTTGAGGTGTTTGGTCAAGCTTTTAGAAATAAAAATAAATATTTTAAATAATAGGAGAAGTTGTTTTTCATAAGACAAAAAAAATTTGCATTTTTGGAACATTGGTCAAGCATTAAGTACTGCTCTAATATTGACGTAAGTGTTTTTTCAAAATAATTAGTCAAATACAAACTATTACTTAACTACCAAAAAATATTTTTCAAAATAAACATATTTTAAAATTTTGGTCAAACAGGCTATCGATCGTAATTATGTCCCAATTATTTCTAGAATGAACTGGTGAAATTTATTGAGGACATGATAATTTGAGGCATAATTAGTCTCACGTTAATTGGAATTTATAGAAATCTTAACGTAAAGGAAAGATTGAAAGAAGCCCTATATATCATGTCAAAAGAAACCAATGATTAGTCATGTATTAGAAGTAGAAGTTAATCTTCATAATTGCATATAAGAATTTTATAATATATAGTATTTGTGATGAGTAATTATAAACACCAATTATTTATGCATGTGACTATATATAGTAGATAAATTCTTCCATTACTTTTAACTTGCTACTCTACTCACTTTAAATTTGCCCCATCTATTTATAAAATACTTCAATATTAACCAAAACTTTCAATGTCCAATTACTCAGTTAGTCCAAGTCCAAGGCCTCTAGTTTCGTATCGACTAATTGGTCCAAATTCTTCAAATGAAACATCTCAATATTGCTTTTATGTCTGCCTAATGAAAGTTAAATCCTAGAAGTTCAATGGTTTACATTGAGAAAAGGATCAAAATCGTCCTTTATGTTTGAGTAAAGAATCAAAGTAGTCTTTATCTTTTAACATGGAGCATTAATAGTCCTCCTTGTTTCAAGAATTGGTACACTTTTAGTGTTCTTTCAAACATCTGTCTATTTTTAAACAGAACCTTTCTTTCCACGTGAGAAAATATAAACCTGATAATTTTGTTTTCACCATAGTAAACCAGATTTTACCGTCGTCTTCAATAACTCTGTTTCACTTGGTAAAAATCAGATTTTCCCCTTCTTCTCTGTAGATTCGTCCCTAATTCCATAACTTTGATTTTCCTATTATACAAACAAAAATCAAAATTTGAAGGACATTTTGAGCAACTTGAAGGAAATTCCTTTCGAGAATCACTACAAATATAAATATAGTTATTTTAGTATTTATAAAAACAAGTGAGCAAAGGAGAGTATTGTTCTACAAAAGCTCAGCCTACATACTCTGTAATCAACTCTAGTTGTATGTTCTTTCATAATTGTACTCATCATAGGATTTTTTTTTCGAATCTTGCTGACGCTAACAAGTCTTTTCATTCTAGGTTGTCACTCTCGTTTTTCCTGTACTTTTCTTATGTCACTCTTCTTCTCTAATATATATACGATATAAGTTGATCCATTTTTGTATTAATCTTTCTACCAATTTTTTGTTTCACATATACAAAATACATGAATTTGCAAAAGCAATAACAATGCTCAAAAAACTAATCCACCATAAGTAGGAGTTGATTCTCTGTCATTGTTGTGCCTTAACAACATAGTTACGTTGCTTCCAAGAATCGACTAAGCTTTTAATGGAATTTAGAATAAAATTTTGACTATAGGGTTTGATTGAAGAAGAAATGGAAGAAAAAATAGAAGTGATTTGATAAGGAATTTGGAGGGACTAGAAAAACTGAGTTTTGTGGGAAATTTTCTCACAGTGCAAAAAAAAGTCCCATTAAAAAATCAAACGCAAGTTTGAAAGAATACTAAATATGTATCAATTCTTGAAACATGAAGGACAATTAGTGCTCCATGCAAAAAGATAGGGATTACTTTGATTCTTAACTCAAACATAAAGGACGATTTTGATCCTTTACTCGTTTACATTTTTTGCTTCTTCTGAGTCAATTTGATTAATCTTAATAGTTAAATTGAATTAGTTTAATTCGATCTTTTGAAAAAAAATAAGAATATAGATACTGAAAAACTAAATAAAAAGTAGTACTATAAAGATAAGACATCGCAAAATTCATATAATTTGATTCTAGAAAAACGAAACAAAACATATTTTGGCATAAGAGAATACTTTAATTGGATGTTGTTGTCTTTCTTTTTAACTCATTCAAATTATGCAGATTCTTCTCCACAATAAACATTTCAACAACGAAAGATAACGGACGTTGTTATCTTTAGGCTGGCTCCAGCAAATATATATTATATTCTCCCTTGCCCATTCCAAATAAACAAACAACAAATTAATAAAATAATATTAGTCATTTTCATCCTTGTTTTTTTCCCACTCAATTGAGCTAACAATGATCGAGAGACAGATTTAGAATTTAAGCTTTATAAATTTAATCAACCATTATTAATGAACTTTACCACATAATTTAATGATGTACGTCGAAAGTACTAAATTCATTTTTTTTACTCTTCCTAGGAGTTCCAACATTTTTTTCGCTCTCTAATGACTCGAACTTACAACCATAGGATTAGAGTGTGGAGGGTGCTTACCATCTGAGCAACCAATTGACAGTGACTCTCACAAATTTATTTAAGCACACTCACAATTCATATCTATCATTTGTGTCTCATCTACATAGTAATAATAAATCCATTTTTTTCTAATTCCTCAAAATTTCTCACACACACGACCATCGAGGAAACATGGACATGCCTCATGATCAAAATAAGCCTATGATTATGAACATGGTGATGCAAATGAATTTCTATTGGGGTAAAGATGTGACAATATTATTCAAAGGATGGCCAAACAATAACCTAGGCATGTACATATTGTCTTTGTTTTTTGTTTTCTTTATGGCATTTGGTGTTGAAATTATGTCAATGGGAATAATGATCAACAAAAGGCCCATTGGGATTATTCAATCTGGGATTTATTATACTCTTCGAATGGTTCTTGTTTATTTTGTTATGCTTGCTGTTATGTCCTTCAACATTGGGATTTTCATTGTTGCTATTTTAGGCCATGGTTTGGGCTATGTCGTTGTTAAATTCCGTGAACTTGTCGCGGCTGAGACGACCACGGATTCAAATGGTACTGATCCTAAAGTTTAAAGGCTCTAAAACATAGTATACGTCTAGAACTGGTGATGCAGAGATAACAAGTCAAAAGGGTGTACCACAAGGGTAATTTTAATCTTTACTTCTTTTTTTAGTTGAATATATTACCTAGCTAGATGGTAATATTAATCTTTTATATATATTAATTTCATCTTTTTCATGTGTGTAATTTTGTGGGATGATAAAAAAAAAAATCGAATTTATTCGGCTTTCGTTTTTGTGCAATAACATTCCAATGGAATGATTTATGGGAAAACCTTGTTATATTTAGTGCTTCTATCGATTGTGGCCATAGCAAAAAGGGGTTCAAATGAATTGTCTTCATTAAAATTTGGTATTTTCGCAAAAATAAGGCAAATTTAAATAAAGAAAAAATTTAATTGTATATTTATAATTTTTAATTCCCTTATAGTGTAACTGGTAACAGTAGTTATAACTTGTTTTAAATTACAAGTTCGATTTTGAAAATAATTTTTCTTGTTGCGACAATGCTTCTATGTAATTTTGATGTATGGATCAGCATAAGTTATGTAATCTATGTGAAGAAGAATACTTAACAGCATGAACGGAATCATCTAGGGTGATTTGGTGCATATTCTTCGCTGCAAAATTATATAGTGTACAAAAGCTAAATATAGCTATTGTAAGTGTATATTTAATTTTGTCAATTTTTAATATAATTGACAAAATAAATACACCTTATGGCTATATATACAACATTAGATAATGAAAATATTCATTTAACATCCCTATTTCCTATGTATATAATCTAGGGAAAATAGTACATAATGGCAAACTATTAATTCAAATTAAATGGTATAACCACACTTTGATTTGATTGTGCCCTGTAGCAAACTATTTGCCAGTCGCCTCTCCCTCAAACTCTCGCTCGCCACTCTCCCTCTCTCGTTCACTCTCTCTGTCGCTCGCCTCTCTCGCTTTATACAAACAAAAATGTATAAATTGTGTTTATGTTTGTATAAAGCGAGAGAGAATTGTATATACACATGCAAATACATATATATTCGTCCTATACACTTATAATTATACAATACAAATATTTCCCTGTCCAGTTCTCTTTTGCCTTTCTCGCTTTATACAAACACATATTATATAAAATACAATGTATAATTTATGTTTGTATAAAGCGAGAGAGAATGATATTTGATATACAAACGTTTTATTTCGATTCCATTGTCTACAAATTCAAATTTTATACAGATATACAAACACATAAAATTAAATTGAGAGACTCTCAACGATTTATACAAACGAGAGGCTGACAACAATTTATACAAATGGCCTGCCAGCGAAATTATACAAATCTGAAGAGGAGCCAGCGAATTATACAATTGCTTCTTTTGTATATATGTATGGCGAAATAGCCTAGTCATAACATGTTTGCTATGGAGCGCAATTATGCAAACTTTGTTATAGTAGACAAATATGATTTTTTTGTTTGCTATATGTGAAAGTTGCTCTATAATCTAACCAAATGTACATATAATTTAGCTTGGGCCTATTGATAAAGTTCTAACCCAATTCAAATTCCGGTCTGTTGTACATATTCTTTAAGCCCATAAGTTAAAAATTGGCTTTAGTATCTAGGCCTCCCAACATAATAGTTTTCACAGCATATAAATATAAATAAATAGATAATCTATTTGAGATCGAGCTTTACGTAAGATAGAAAAATTTACAATTCTTATGGATCGATCAATTGTGAATCTTATCGTATCTTAACATACCAAAAATTAAGAAGTACGTATACCATCGAAGTCTAAATCATAACATACCCAAAATAATAGGTAAACATTTCAAAAAGTTAGTATTACATCAAAAATAAAATGGACAACTAATAATAAACCAACCAATAAATTTTACTTACAACAAACAAATATTCTATTTTTATCTTAATGACCATATTAAGTAAAATTGATAACGTGTTTACTTGTTCAAGTGGTTCATCAACCAGTCGTGTATCATTTTATAATATTTTATCTAATCTATAACTTAGTTTAAAACCTACAAGTAAACCATAATTGATTGGACATCGAGTGAATACCTACATGTTATGTTATTTTATTTTATTGAGTGTTTGTAGCACTAATGATCCTTAAGTTATTAAATTATGCAATTTCTATTCAATTGTTTGAAAAAATTTATCAGAACTATAAATAATTAAGGTAAAAATTCTTCTAATATAAACGTATTATGATTATTGATTATGGAAATATTTATGTGTTATGTTAAGTTTATATTGTTACTTCATATCTGACACACTAAAGTTCTATAACAGTTAAATACAACATAGACTCTACATAAAAGGACCAAAAATCATATATTTTGATTGATTAAAAATTAAACATATGAAATTATATATCATACGAACTCAAAAATAGGATTTAGTGATAACTTAAGTATCAAAAAGACTATCATCCCCTTTGTTTAACCACTCGATATATATATATATCAAGATGCATGAAATTCTTTCAAATTTTATTCATAAACAGAAATTTCATATTCAAATTACATATGTGAATTACTAAATTTATGCTCCTAAATTCTGAAATCGGAGAAATTACTTACGTAGATTTTTTTTGCACATCACAATGTAAAAAAAGTCGAACTAGTAAATTCCAAATATCATATACTATTAGTTAAATTTTATAAATAATAACTTTTCTAGTAGGCAAACAACCTTAAAGAAAAGGTTAGTTGGTGAGCAACTATTGAAATTGAACACATAAAACAAAAACACATCCCACTATTATTGAGAAATTAAATCTTATGATATAATTTCCTTAAAAAACACAATCAAAACCACTCTTTTAATAACAAATGGATAGTCCTAATTAGCAATTGCATCATAAGATATAATAAGATAGAGACTTTTCTTTATCTTCTTTTGATTTATGTAAGTGATATGGTTAAGTAAAGCAGAATTTAGCATTCATCTAATCACAAAGCATACAATGAAAAAAATAATACTTAATGAGCAAGTTAACTATATGTTTAGTATTTTCATCCTACTCATGCGTAACTAAGCACACTAATAAGTGTTGTTATAATTCATTGCACGTTTATTAGGAAAATTAATAAATGTAAGATATAATTTACTAATTAAGTTATCCTATTTAGTAGATATTACTTTCTCTATTTCAAAATAGTTGTCACGTTTCGTTTTTTGAAAGTCATTATACTATTTTTAAAACTAAATTAGATTAGATTAATTTGATATATTAAAATTGAAATTTTTAAATATTCAAGATGGCCACTCTTTTTATGACTAATGTTCTGTCCATTTTGGCAATTGCATCATAAGAAAAAAGTATTATCTTTATCTTCTTTTGATATATGTGTGTGTGTGCGCGCGCGCGCGCGCTATAGTTAAGTAAATGAAAATTATGCATTCAATATCTACTCACAAAGCATACAATTTGACTATATTTTTGTTTTCATCAGCAACCTTTTCTTATTCAGTGCTACAATAATATCCTACCTATATGTTTGAAAAAAATCATACTAAACAAATACTTTCGCTATTTTAGAATAAGTGTTATTTTAACTCATTTCATGTTTATTAAAAAAATGTATAAGTTATAATTTATTGAGTTATTCATATTTAGTAGATGTGTTTTAAGAATTGAGCAATATTAACTAGGACTGTTTTTTAATATGAGGGTATAATTGGTAACAATTTCCTGTAGTCTATATTAATTGAATTATTAAGAATTTTTTTTATAGTTCAAAATAAATAAATTTTTCAAAGTTTGAGAAATTGTTCAACCTTTTTAATATTTACCCTTTCTTTTAATAAAAGTCTTAATTATTTAAATGATTTAGACATCAATAATCAATAAATCGCTAAATTAATTAAGATATTATCATTATTTAATTTTTTAAAATGTGGTGTGAAAAATATTAAACTTGCAGTCCATTGTTTGACCCCACCTAGTGGGATTTCACTGGGTGTTGTTGTTGTTGTTGTTGTTGTTGCAGTCCATTGTTTAAAAAATTGGCTCACTGTTCAAAATAAATAAATTTTTTAAAGTTTGAGAAATTGTTTAACCTTTTTCATATTTACCCTTTCTTTTAATAAAAGTCTTAATTATTTAATTGATTTAGACATCAATAATCAATAAATCGCTAAATTGATTGAGATATCATCATTATTTAATTTTTAAAAATGTGGTGTGAAAAATATTAAACTTGCAGTCCATTGTTTAAAAAATTGACTCACTGTTCAAAATAAATAATTTTTTCAAAGTTTGAGAAATTGTTCAAACCTTTTTCATATTTACCCTTTCTTTTAATAAAAGTCTTAGTTATTTAATTGATTTAGACATCGATAATCAATAAATCGCTAAATTAATTGAGATATCATCATTATTTAATTTTTTTAAATGTGGTGTGAAAAATATTAAACTTGCAGTCTATTGTTTAAAAAATTGACTCACTGTTTGTATTTGTCTGAATTAGGACAGCCGACCAAATGAACCTTTGCGAAAGAACAAACGCACATAATTTTTAAAATTCTCTATTATTTAAAAAAAAATTACAAAATTTTCTCTCAAATACATCCTTATCCAGTTATCCTCTCTTTGATACATCTTTATCCCTCTCGTATATATCTCTATTCCCTATCGAATACATTCCTCTCATTAAGTAATATATTTTTCGCAATCTGTGAGCTATGTGTCTGCAGATTTCTGATGCATCCGAGATCATATAATTTTAAGGAATTTTGTAATTTGAGAAAAAAAAAAATAATGTAATTAGCTTTTACCACTATGTAATTTGTGTAATTTTTTCAAATAAGAAATATATAGTACCGCTCTGTCTCATATTAATTGTTAATACTACTAAAAATATTTATTCTAAATATATTTATCCATTTATAAAATTATGATAGAATTAATTAACTTATTTTTAAATATAATAATTTTTAAGAATAAGCAATATTGATTATATTAAAGACAAATTAATATAATTATTTTTCATTTAGAGTTTCTTAAATAATGTTTTGAAAGAAAAATATGATAATTAGTATAAGAGGAAGGAAATGTGTTTTAATTATGATTCATAATATCTATATTTTCCACCAATTGTTGCTAACATAGTGGGAAAACGGCAGAAAAAAGTGTACAAAAGTATCTGCACATATTTGCAAAATAGGGAATTATCAAAGTTGTAGCATGATTTAGTCCAACTTTAATTGTAGCCCCACTTACAAGACGGCAGTTGACTCACATTGAGATTAACATCTCTAAACTCTTGCCCACATGATTAGAAGTAAATTAATACTCCCTCCGTCCCTTTTTAGTTGTCCACTTTAGAAATGGCACACAGATTAAGGCAACAATGATTAACACAGTGAATTTACAATTTTACCCTTATGACAACTTTTCACTTCAAAATTACAACCACTTATTTGAATTCAAGTGAAATAAATTGGAGGGAAACAACATACACTTTTACAATTTTCAAGAAGTGTAAATAAGGGTATAATAGGAAAAAATTTGTTGTCCTTTCTTGATTTGTCAAAATGGACAACTAAATAGGGACAACTAAAAAAGAAAATATGGACAAGTAAATAGGGACGGAGGGAGTATAAGAATAATATATTCGGTATAATTACATATCATATGATATTTGAAAAAAATAGAATGTATGCAAATTTGAAAAAATTATGTAGCTCGGTTGATTAGTTAAATTTTTATTAAAATAATAATAATATACTCAGTATAATTATATATATAAAATGGGATCGAAAAAAGATTGAGCGTATGCAGAATTGAAAATTTTGATTAGCTCAGTTTGTTGGTTATCTGAACTTTCACATTATTCCACATTAGGAGTAAATTAGGACAATAACAATATACTATGTATAATTACATAAAATGGGATCTAAAGAAGATCGAGTGTATACAGATTTGAGAAATTTTATCAGCTCATTTGATTGGTTATCTGAATTGTTATTTTGTCCCACATTAGAAGTAAATTTATACAACATACTCGATATAATTATATGAGATAGAATCTAAAGAAGATAGAGTGTATGCAGATGAGAGAAATTTTAGTAGTTCCCTTGGTTGGTTACCTGAACTTGCAACTTGTCCAACATTAAGAGTAAATTAATACCACAACAACATACTCGGTATAATTACATAAAATGGGATCTGGAGAAGATAGAGTATGTGCATATTTGATGAACCTTAATAGTTCAGTTGGTTGGTTACCTAAACTTTCACCTTGTCCCATATTAGAAGTAAATTATTTCAACAACAACAACAACATACTCGCTATAGTTACATAAAATGGGATCTAAAGATGATAAATTTTATGTAGATTTGAAGAACCTTAGTAGATATATAGCTGGTTGGTTACATGAACTTTCACTTTGTCCCACATTAGGAGTAACAACATCAACATACTCGATATAATCACATAAAATAATTTGGAGAAGATATGTAGATTTGGGTATCTTAGTAACTCAGTTGATTAACTACCTAAACTTTCATTATTGGTAAGAATTCAATTCTTTACCTTATAATTCTCTTCCCCTGCCAATGTTTTTTTATTTTTTAAGAATATATATATTATTCCAATGAGTTCTCAGCTTAAAAAATAAATTAATGATACTACTATATAATCTGCAATATGTTATGTTCCATTAGTCTTCTCTTAATGTCACTATTTTAGAATCCAAAAACTCATAAAAATCTAAATTTGCCCCTAACCTATAGAAATTTTTAGTCATCCAAATGGCGAAACATTAAACAACATCTCTACTTATTTTGGCATCATATAATTTGGATTATGACATTATGAAACATTATTTTATATTTAGATCAATAGTACTCCTTACATGTTCCCCTTAAATTACGTAGGAAAGGCCAAAAATATTGAAGTTCCTTCGTATTCATCCATAATCAACAAACTCAACTCTATTATTAAATCACATAATCTCAACTATCTTTAACACAAAACTTGTTCAATAAACAATTACATACTCTTTCAAAACTAATTTCTAAGGCAAATTGATCTTCGAATTGTCTCTTCATGAATATATCATTTATTACTAAGCGATCATTTACGAACCTTATCTTTAAAAAGAAATAAAAGACATAAAAGCAATGGGACCAATGTGGGAAAAAAAATAGACATTGTGTGAGGGCATTATCATGAAAGTGTCTAAGTGAAGTAATGTGTGATGTTTTTTGTGGACCATCATACCCCGCCAATTCCTCAAATTCGATCCTTAACTTTATGAACATTTAAAAACTTAGAGGGGCCAATTCAATTGTAGATTTCATTAAAGTTTTTTCAAATAAAACGCGTGAGACATAATAAATGTATAATATGGGGGTCACTTTGTAAACTGTTTATGGGCCAAGGGGGCCACATGATAAAAATAAAAATATCTTCTTAAATTAAATTCAATTAACGCGGTTTTTTTCGTTGTTTTTATTTTCCCTTTTTTCTCCTTTTTGACAGCTCACATACACCCCTAAAACTCAAAAGTTTTTTCCCTCCAACCAAAATATTTGCTAGTGTACAAAAGGGGTGTTGTTATGTGCATAATTAATAAGATTAATGTAGTAAAATAATTATGAATCTTAAATAATAAAATAAAATTTTCATTTTACTCTTAATGAAATAAGTTATAGTCACACAAATATTTATAACTTATTTTAGATTACACATATCTTAAATTTCATGTCTAGTCAAATTACTTCAGATAGACAAAAATAGAGATTAAATTTTATTCAATATACAAATGTGTCATTCCTTTTTAAATTAAGTAAAAAGTAAATTGAATTATATAAATTGAAACAAACAATATTTTTATGTCTTGTCACATAAAACATACCTAATGCAATTTACCTCCTCTGTAATTTACAAGTTACTACACAATAGGAGGATTATCCTATGCCCAGAAAGTGTCAAGTTTAAGTAGACCTTTAACTATTAATTCAAACATAATAAATAAATAAAAAGTGAATGGATGAAATATTAAAAAAAGAATTTAAATGATCTTTTTTCAAAATAAAGTATTCACATCGGGTGAAGTAAAAGGTACAAACTTCTCATCTGGAAAAAGAAGTCTGAATTGATCAGACAACATTCAACGAAGCATTGCACATTTCTCCATATTTCCTGCTTCGCACTAACCACTAAAATACTCTACAAGCAACAACATTCCACCTACAAATATTAAATTATCGTTCCGTTCCGTTCTTATTTACTTGTCCACGAAATATTAAAATATTAAAAGAAGTTTTTACTTCAATGAAAAGAATACATCGATAGCGACAAGAAATAAGAAAAAAAAGGGAACTTAGTGGAGAACCATTATAGTCAAAGTGACAGAGTGCCAATGCATGTGCCACAACATGAAATTAGATCAAAATCCCTTTTTAGGCATGTTACAACCCTTTTTTATAACTTTGACCATCACCACAACTAAATTAAAAGAACAAAAAAAATTCAAAATTAAACACCAATTTAAATCTTGCAATAAATAATGGTATATAATTATTGATTAATTAATTATACCTGACCATAATATGTTATGGACAGATACAATATTACACTTGATAATAAAATATTATGAGATGAAAAAGAGTTGCAACTCTTCCAACCAAAACATGAGCTCAACCCTTTCAAAACTTGAAATATAAAAACTATATCTTATTTTGTTTCATACTAGTATTAACCTAAGAAAAATCTCCATTACTTTTTCTTGAATCTGAAACCTTCTTCTCCATTAATCTTATTCTTCCCTAATATACTAACACCAAAAAAAAAAAAAACCCATTTGTTTACCTTGCTAAAACAACTTCATCTTCTTCTATCTAAAACCCTATATTTCTGCAAATCATCACTACCCAAAAAAACAAACAAACAAACAAATGCCCTTTTTCTGCTTCAATGAAAAAAACTAGTATTATATCTCAGTCAGTAAGTCCATTCCTGAGGGAGTTGAAATTCTTGAGGCATTGCCGGCGGTGGTTGTGGTCTCTGGTTTTTTCTCTGTTGAGCTGCCGCCGGCATGTAGTTACGGTATTCTGGAGCTGGGGTGAACCCGATGTTCTCATTGTGACTTCTGGTTTGAACTTGAGGTTGGGTTCTAGAAGCCGCATCCATGGCTTCTAAATTCAAATTCAGAGCCTGGACCACTCTGTCTGGCAAAATAACTGGACAACCTGAATTGATACATCAAATAAATCATAAATGGTATTAGAATAACAGAGCAAATGAACCCCAAAGCAGAAATAGCTACAAAGTTTAGTCAAACTAACAAAAAAGGGGAAAAAATGATATCTGGGATGAAGAAATGTACCTGGTTTCTTTCGGGTTTCAGCTTGTGTTCCAACTCTTCTAGGCAAAAAGACGCCAGTTCCAGCACATTCCCGTTTAGGGCCAGGATTTCCAAGGAAAACAGCACGCATGCCAGAGCCAGAGTTGGGTTGTTGCTGTTGAGATTGTTGCAGAGTAGGCCAAGCAGAGTTTGGCAAATTCAAAGTCCCTTGTACTCCGTTTCTAGCTCTGTTTTCAGTCATTTGCTGGTGACTCTGGCTCAATGGAAACTGCCTAAATCCACCTTTTCCGTTACCCAACACGCCTTGACCCTGCACTTGCTTAATCATTTGCTGTTGTTTCAAACGCTGAAACTGCATTTCCACATCAAAAAAATCAACAAACGCCCAAAATAAAATATACTCTGAGAAGAAAATAAGAAAACAGGGGATGCAAAACTTACTTGAGCTACTTGCAACTGCTGATAAGAGAGTTGTGGCTGATTTGTGTTGAATGGACCAAGACTCTGTTTGGGGTTTTTGGGGCCAACAGGTACAGGACTTGTCTTCCTTGGAGGAGCAGACCATATTCCACCTTTGTTATGGTACAGTCCGGCTGACTCTTCCATCATTCTAAGCCTCGCCACTTCTCCAGCAGCCGCATAAAGCAGATCCAACGACACATCTGGCCTGTTCATCGGCGGCGGAGAAGAAGCCTGAGATGGACAAGTTGGACTTCCACGGCTCGACCCCTGCTTACAAGCTCCGAGCACACCAAACAACGTCGATTGTGGCGAACCAGACAAACTCAAACCCTGTATAAAAACAAAAACCCAGAAAAAAATAAGCAAAATCCAAACAAATCAAACCCCAAACACAAACACAAACTTGAAAACAGCATCAAACAGTACCTTGCCATTTTCATAGCCTAAACCAGCTTCCTGCAGAGTAGAATGAACCATTTTCCTAGTTAACCCAGTGATATAATCATCCTCATCACTCTCGTTCTCCGTTGAACCAACTACAGACTCAACCGGCGAACTCAGATCCGAGTTAGACCCAAACTGGCTAAACCCATAACCAAACTCCCCTCCAAACAACTTACTTCCATCACTCCCCGGAGAAGTCATCTTAAAATCCATCAAAAGATCATCATCAGTAAGAAACTGTGAAGGTAACCAAAACTCACAATCATCCAAATCTTTCTCCATCTTCAAATCCACCACCCCACAACACAAACCAAACTCAATAAAAATGAAGAGAAAAGAAAAAGGTTACTGGTTCTTGAAGGTATAATAATTAAAGGTCCCCCTAGATAGAATAGGGTCGAAAGTAGAAGTATATAAGAGAAAAATGGAAGAAGAAAGGTTGAAAACAGTGATACAGAGAGAATGATAAGAGATGCTAATAGGAGAGAGAGAAATGGAGGCAGCGACTCTTTTATAACCAAAATTTCGAACCCTAGGTACTGGGGAGCAGTTTTTTCATCCACTCGCCTTTCTGTTCGTGTTCCTCACGCGCAGAGTTGTAGCCAGGTAAGAGGAGTGGACCGAAAGTGGGCTCCGTCGACGAGTGGAGTGGGTCCGTATATATGACAGTAGTTGCACGGCATGCATGTGAGCCGGTGCTGGCCCCACCTAGTAAAAAATACGTTCTCCGACTATATTTACTCGTTCAATATACTTCATTAGTAATGCAGGTATTAGTAACGTAAGAACACGTATATAAAGATCCTTATAATTTATAGATGTATTAGTTATGCTAATTTTTAAATTACAAACCAAACAACGTATTGTTAATTATATCTATGAATAATGAATAGCTTACATCCTAATGAATTGCCACACGATATTATTTTTACATGATTTAATACTCGTATAACTTACTCTAAACCAATTATCCAATGGCGTAATCACATATAGTCTGGATACCTATAATCAAAAAGTTATATTATGTGATAATGTAACGAGTACATACATACTAAATCTTGAATATTTTTAACGAAATCTTCAATTTAAGTGTATCAAATTAATATTGAACGTGCAAAAATGGACGGAAAGAGTAGCGATTATTAGAAATAAAAATGTTAATTAATTAAGATTAGTAGAGAAAAACCGTATGAGAACGTGTTGGCGCCTTTTGTGATTGGTTAATGTGGGTGGTGGATGATGACAATTGTCCCTCATCCACTCCCATGTGGCACTTCATGCTTTGCATGTAAGCAACTAATAGATATTGGGTCCATTTTACTTTACTTTTTTTAATTTTCTTCTTCTTTTTTCTTTGAAATTTTAATAATTTATTTAATAATAAAAAATATTAATACAATCAAATTAAGATTGCGCTTGATTTTGAAATGTGTTTGGTAAGTTTCCCCAATTTTTATTTTTATTTTTTGAAATGTATGAATGAGCTTAAATAATATAATATGATTTGTGAGGATTCAACTAATCAATTTCTAAGTTATATCGAGTAAAATAATTGTTGTTATTGATTAAGATTAATCCCAATTAATTTAAGATAACGATATTATTAAGGAGTAATAGATTGGGGTCGTCGTATCATTTCAAACTGAACATTTAAAATCAAGAGAATTTAAGTAATTGTTTTTAATTTGTTTAGGACTACAATGTTGTTATTGTTGATTGAGATTATCGTACCGTTTGAAATTGTAAGAATTCATTTAATTGACCTCAAGTTAGTTAGGATTCAGATGTTATTGTTACCAATTGAGATTATCATATTATTTATGTATAACACTTAAAATTATAAAAATTTATGTAGTTGACTCTAATTTATTTTAAATTAAGATATTATCGTCGTTAATAGAGATTATTATATCATTTGTTATTATTGTTATTAGATACATCTTACTTCAATGAAGGGAAATAGTTTCTCTCTTCAAAGTCACAATTTTAGTTGAATATATCTATGCTAAACATAAGTAATTAATCTAGGAAAATTAGTGCAAATTAACTTAATCGGATAATTAAATAATGTGCTAAAGTATTTTACATCAAAATGTAACTTCAACAATTTTTTTCCCCTTTTCCTCCTCTTCTTTACTAAATAATTATTTTAAATGAGTCTCCCTTTCCCCTTTTCTTTTTCTTTTTCTTCATATAAATGGTTCTCTTTATGTTTTCTCACTTATTAAATATTTTCTCTTTTTACCTAATATTGAATACACAATCTTTGTGATCAAATTCTCCTTATTTAAATAACTAAACAGTATTTAATAAAGTGGCAAATATATCTGGCTCAATAGTAATTCAACATGTTATACATATTACATTATATTATATATTATATACATACTCACGTATTTTGCAAGTTAATTGTTGTGTGAATAGAATGAATTTTATGATAATGTGCCATGGATTTGGAGATTCATAGAAAAGTTTGTTTATGTTTCTTTGTTTTGATCAATTTT
Organism: Solanum lignicaule; assembly: GCA_029582545.1. Classification (NCBI taxonomy): domain Eukaryota; kingdom Viridiplantae; phylum Streptophyta; class Magnoliopsida; order Solanales; family Solanaceae; genus Solanum; species Solanum lignicaule. The sequence goes on from JAJOOF010005890.1 coordinate 27,925, forward strand.
TCATGTTTTTGTTTTCTAATTATGATTATTAATTTATTATAAGTACTGAGCATAATAATTTTTTATGACATAAATACACTGAATCAATATGACGACTCAATTTATTAATCTCAAATACATGTTTTAAATACCAATTACATAATAAATGAAACCTATACAATCCCCTAATATACTAAACACAAAAGGTGATATAGATACATGTGATCAACAAGGCATACGATAAAGCAACAAAAACTAATGGATATAGTTGTCCACTTGAATTTTTTCTCTCTGAGATGATTTTTATATTTTCTTTGTGAGTTACATCATTAAATCTACACTCCAATTTCATTCTGACCCCTTTAATTAGGCTTTAGGGTCTGTCTCTAAACCTCTAACTTTTAGCTAACTTCATCGCAAGTCTCAGCAATAAATACTATGTCATCTGCAAATAGCATACACCATGACCTCATCGGATATGTTGCGTTGGATCCACCAACTTCAAGACAAACTAAAACTAAGATTTGATCAATGATGCAACTCCATCACGACTGAAAAGTGTTATGAGTCTCTTTGTATTGTTATCGCTAGGATCTCGAGTACTCCCTCATATATGTCCTTAATCATCTTAATGTAGTCATATGAATGTCTCTAGGTTCCAAATATCTTTGTAGAACCACATTAGGAATTTATCATATGTTTTCTACAAGCCAATAAACATCATATACTAAATCTCTTTTCTCTCCCTATTCTGTTTCACCAATCTCATCACGAAATAAATAGCTTACATGGTTGATTATGCTGATATGAACCGCACCTTATTCTCATTCACCTCTCGTTCCCTAAGTTTGGGTTCCAAAGAATTAAATGAAAAATAAAATATCAAAACCTTTTACATTTTAAATAAGCATGTGCAGAGAGTATAACATTATATTTCTATGTTTTTTTATTATAATATTTTTGTTTAGAATATAATGTTATAAATTACTCATTATTTGTGAAATTACCGATGATACTATAATCACAAAACAAGTAATCAATACCATCAATAAAAAAAACTTGCAAAGTATAAATTGTTCACATTAATAGTTACTTATTATACGATTAATTGGATTTTGAATTCAACATTTTGTGAATAATCATACAATTATTTAGGCTAGACCTCATTAGTAGCCGTACCTAATTAGCAATAATATTGCATTTGTAATAATTATTATATTATATATGTGACGTGTTTTTTTTATTTTGAAATGGAGTAGTGTTGAAAGACTGAAATATTTAAGATTTCAAATTCTTTTACTAACAAATAAAGTTTACACTTTATTGTTATAAATCTTAGTACCTTCAAAATCATCTTTTTAACCGTTGTTTTTCTTTAAATTTTCAATTATTACTTGTACAATAATTCACCAATCAAGTAGTAGTGCTACTTGAGCTGTTTGGCTACGAGAGTGTTTTGTTATAAAATTTTCAATTCAACTTAAGTAGGCATTTAGACATAATATTTGGGAGTTTGATCTCAAGTTTTAATTTCAAATATATGTTTATTTTTAAAATCTGCCCCAAATTTCAACTTCAACTTTAATATCAATGATCATTTCAAATTCTTTTTTTTTAAATAGTAGGTTTTGAAATTCAAATTGTGATTACAATTTTTTTTTTTAAATATAAAATTTAATCCATAAGTTTATATTTCACAAAAGAATCATAATTTTCAAAATACAGAAAAAGACTCGTGTATAACATGAAGAAATTATTCGTACCAAGTGTGACGGTGTGAGCACACTACTAAAAAAATTGCAAAAGGAGACCTCAAAAATAGGTCGCTAATGTCCTGTTTTGACTTCTCATGATGATTAACATGAATGCTAGCAAGTTTTGTTTCATATAATTTAGAAGAAGATACATGGGTAGTAATATCTAAGAATAAAGAAATAAAATCGGTTATGAAGATTTTCTATTATATTTTGAGATTATTATACCTTATATCTCACTCTAAATAACTCCTAATAATCATGTGTTGAATTCTGATTTAAATTTAGAACTAATATCATTTTGGTTCATGTCTCTGTATGTATTTTGGTTGTTTTTTAACTGAGGAGAGAAAA